>QLTV01002132.1:1794560-1805721 GCA_003457575.1 Thermophis baileyi
TATATGCCATATGCTTATTAAACTGGCCAAAAGCCATGTGTGACTCACCAAGTAGTCCTGTTTCACCTGCTCTCAAAAATATGAAAATATGTTGCTCTTTTCTTTTCTTTTTGTTTTTTAACACTGGGTATTTGAAAGCTGAAAAGTCTCCAGGAGCTCTGAAAGTCACCAGAGGAGAATCCTGATTAGGAAAAGAAAAAGAAAAGAAAGAGGAAAAAAAAGTTATGTAAAGAAAGAAAAACAAAAAGTGCAGTGGCGACTAATATAGGGAAAGGATGCTTGGTTTTCCTTTATTCCTCTTCATTTGAAAGTATATGCCCAGACTGGACTCTTAAGTGCATTAATGGCAATTAAAACGTACAACTGCTAAGCTATTAATTGAGCCAAATGAAAATTAATTCCTGAGCGCCATTCAAACCCAGCACTTAATCTCTACCTGGAAGCTAATAGGCAGCTGGTGTAGATTATGGTTCAGTAACCTGATGTGCTCTCTCTTTCTAAATGCATCTTTCAAAGTGCTCAACTACAGTTAAATAGCTTAGGGCTGCAGTGCAGAGAGCTTTGCAACCACATTTTTATTCATCCCTAGCTCTATTTCTCAATTTCTTCTTCTATTCTTTGCTCAAAGATATTTCTAACTGTTGCCCTGATCAAAACCTTTCCCATTGTGAACAAAAGATAAACAGCTTTACTTAATCCCAGAAACAGGCAGACTGCGAATTTAAGGAAGTGAAGAAGATAAAGATGTTTGTAATCAGAATCTCCCAGGTATACAGATCTCAAAAAAACAACAACAACAACCCAAAAACCTGCATCCCTCACATAAAATACAATGACCACATGCATTAGAAATGTTAGCTATTCCCTTCAAAGCTTCCACAAGGAATCTAGAGTAGGGGTTGGTTTTTTTCTTGACTGTTATTTTCAAGAATTTTAAGAGATAAAAGAGGTGGTAGATGTATATATTCAAGTACGCATTTGGCTAATTTCCTGGGTACCCATGGAGAACTGGGAAGGAGAACAGTCTTACTTTGATGTGGGCACAGACAATAGTCTCATTTTGATGTGAACATATGCCTAATTGGTCCGTTCCAATCCCATCCATGAACTGAAATCTGTTTTTATACCATCTCCAAACATATCATCTTGAGCTGGTGATCGACACCCTGATGATTATAAGTTTAAGCTGACCCCAGACATACTATAGGTGCTGAAAAAAATCCAACAAAATCTTTCTGGTCTTTCTGTTTTTGGGTGGGTTTACAGTCCCTCAAAAGGACTGTAAACCAGTTTCAGAGTACTTCTGAATTGTATCTCTTTTTGTTTGCTTGGATTTTCTTTGTTCACAGAGACTTACATTTCACCAAAGTACAAAAAATGTGCATTATATAAACAAATTAGTCCTGAAAATAACAAATTAACAAGTTTCCTATATCAAAATCAACTCATTCCTCCACCACATAGCGTAACTTTTATTCATGTAAGCCTCTACAGCAGAGTAGTTTCCTAAATATTAATAAGGAAGGCGCCATCCTGATTTTAGAAGGCAGGCTATTACTGCAAAGGGAGGTGACACACCAGAAAAAAGTATGAGGTGACAAGGGCATGAGTGACTATATACATTCCAGCCCTGGTCATATCTGATGTACAATCCAAAGCTGTCCAAAAGTGCTTCTGGATGCAGATTTTATATATTGCATTAACAGGAACCTGGAGTCCATGATAAATACCAGATAATAAATGTGCAATCCCATCCAGAGCCAAAGATCAAACTAGAATCTAATGATCAGATTTTGAAACTACAGCCACCCCATCTTTCTGGAATTAAGCCAAAGTCTGCTTTTTCCTATCCACCATCTCCTATATTCCAGATATAGCTCTCCTGCTTGGTCTGAGTGGAGATATAACTGGTTATCATCAGAATATTGATACACCTACCAATGTATGGCCAATGGGGAGAGGACTGAACTTTGAGGCAAAATAAACTGAAGTGGCCAAGACCTTAACCTGTACTCCCTCATTCCATTACTAATTGAAACTGTCCACTCAGAAAGAAACAGACACCTGCAGATCAGGGCTCATAATTCTCAACACTTGCATACAGTCCAGAAGGATGCTATGGCCAAAGGCGGATGACAGATCCATCAGGATCAAGAGGCTTTCACTCCCCGCTCCCCCATTGTAGGAAATGTGCAATCCACTAGATGCATAAATTCCGATGATTGACGATCAGATAACTTCATATAGGCATGATCAAAGATGAAAATCCAAGCCCCTGCATGCCATCGAGCTCTACTGAAGAAAGACAGAGATATCCATAGTGAAAATAAATGGAAGAGGGGAAAAAAAAAAACATTTGTTTCTCCATTCCCTTTTTAAACTTCTTGCTGTCTTTTCTTTCTACCCACTTGACAATCTGTTTAGAGAACAGCAGAAACGTCATGAGATCGTTTGCTTACAAGGGTGTTTTAAATTAATCCAGGACCTCTAAGTTACTTACTTCTAGTTTACATAATTATTTTTTTGTAGAAATGCTATCTCACACCAGCATTCAAGATAAGATATGAGAAAGAAAATAATTACGTCATTTTGGGACCCCTGAAAAAGCATTTATTGTCCTGGAAATAAACAGCTGTTATTAGCCTTTTCCTCCCCTTTCAGATACGAAGAATAAGAAGAATAAGACAAATCAGCAATCGTAGAGTCTAGCCACTGGGAGCTATTGCAAAACTCTTTCCAGGGGCATCAACAAAGTGTATTTATGTTCTTGTTGATTAATCTATTGAAAAATAGATGAGTTCAATAAGAGACACTTAAATAAAACAAAACACCCTGTTGTGTATTCCTTCTGGTACAATGGAACAATGTGATGAAGTGACATGGTAAGTGAATAGAGACATTATTTCCGTTTCACATTAAGATTCCTGCAAGCAGCATCTTTTCAGCACATATGCCAAAGAATATTGCTTCTCCAGTTTATTAACTGTTAGTTTCTGCGACAAGAGTTTTCCACATTTTGGAAAGATAGTTAAATTTAAATATATACTTAAAGTTCACAGCAAAGAGCTGGATTTAATCTGGTTAAAATCACCTACTTGAGATATTTGCAACACAATGTCTACCTTATCCAGATGAAGTCCGAGTAGCTTTGCTGCAAATCAGTCCATTATCTATCTTTACCATATCAGAATATAACATTGAATACAATTTGAATACAAAGAAATGTAAAGTGGAGATGCAGATATATCTTCTATTAATAGTATCATATACCAATTGGTCAGCGTATACCAGTGGTTCTCAACCTTTCTAATGCCGCGACCCCCCCGTGACCCCCCCCGCTGCCGCGACCTCCCCCTGCCCCCGCAACCCCCACCCCCCCCCCCCACGGGATGAGGTGACCANGCGTGGAAGCGGGAGACTTCGCCCAGACACCGCCATTTGGGTTCTTCTACCCTCTGCGCATGCGCAAAGCATTCTGCGCATGCACAGAGGGTAGAAGAACCCAAATGGTGGCGTCCGGGCTACCAGCTGTCCGGCGACCCGCAGGCACGGCCGAACCGGGACCTTTTCACTCCTGCAGTGACGGTGGCACCAAAATGGCGGGCTAACGCGTGCGGCGACCCCTGTGAAATGGTCGTTCGACCCCCAAAGGGGTCGCGACCCACAGGTTGAGAACCGCTGGCATATACACTCATACATATCTGTTTGGAGCTGAATAAAATAGCCTCAAGAAAGTGAATACAAAATTGGGGTTTTTACACCTTTCTACTGAGATCTGGTAACAAAAATTATTTTGATTCTGAGTGATCAGTCTTATTCATCATTTCAGCTGTTTATGTCTTTCTGATTTGTTACATCCTTCTAGTGAGAACTAGTTTGCTGTTAAGGCATCAGGCTAGAAACTGGGAGACCATGATTTCTAAACTCACTGTAGACACAGCGCCAGCAGATTGACGTTGGACAAGTCACTTTCAGTCCTAGGAATCATGCAATACCAAACTATTTCTGAAAAACCTTGCCAAGAAAATTGCAGGGACTTCCTCAGATAGTCTCAGAATCAGACATGATTGAACAGAAAGAAAAAAAAATATTCTCTGTTTCTGGCTTTATTATGTTTTTACTCTCTTTTTACATAGTAAACTACTGGGAGTAATTTTGGTTATATCTGGAGGTATATGAACACAATAAATGTACATGCATTTAATTTATATGCATAAAATATAAAGCATGCAACTGATGCCACGGAGTGTTTTCTCCTGATAGGACTGTAGGAAAAGCAAATATGTTACAACTGATATTCTATCAGCAGACTTCCATCAAGTAGAGGGATGGGACCATTCTTATAAACCTTGGCAGTAATGAAACTGACTGTCAATCTAGAATCTTGACAGTTTTTATTTCTAGCTTTGCTTACTTTCTGATGGATTGGTTGCCCTTGACTTGTTTTCTATCTATAGTCCCATTAAATATTTGCCATTTCAGTATGTATCTTCATGCATCTCCCAAGACATAAAACCTGTATTACATGAATCCAATAATCTTTTTTAGATTCATATAATAAATTACATTTGCTTTAGTGTAAGCTTTCCAACATAATTTTAGAAATGTTTTGGTCAAAATGCAGTGAATATTCCCTTAAATGCATGAGTTGCCTTCCCAAATGCATTGTTCACTCACTTATGGATAGATAAATCAGGACATAGCACATATATTCTTTAATGAAGGAGACCTTGAAGCATGACCATATAACACCTACTCGTAATAGAAGCAGTAGTGACATATAACACTTGGTTAAGTGAAGTTCCAGGGCATGATCTGAAGGCACAGGATGCCACCACCCAGCTGATAGATGAGTGCCTGAGCTAGCCATAGCTTTTTCTAGGAATGGGACATGTAGTTTCATTTAGAAAGCTACTGAAGCATAAAGGAAGACAATGAACTTCTGATTTTCTTTTCCCTCTGTAGTATAAAGTTATATCTCCCCCACTATTCTGGGATGTTACCCTTTTTTGCAGACTCACAGAACAAATTCTGGATAGCATAGAGAGCTTAAAGGAGAATAGACAGAGATAAACTCCACTCTTTCCTGTCACTGAAGTGTCCCTTCCAGCGGTGGGTTGCTCCCGGTTCGGCCCGGTTCTTAGAGCCGGTAGCGGCGGTGCTTCGCATGCGCAGAAGCGTCGCACGTGAACCTGTAGTAAAGGGTTTTAGAACCCACTACTGGTCCCTTCTATTTCAAAAGAAGCAGGGGTAAGATCTAATCCATATTTGTCTTACTGGAATCCATAGAACAAAATACGTTAGCATTTACTACCCATTCAAAAGTAACAATGAGAAGCCAAAAGTGTGCTGTTCATCATAGAACAATCTAATCAAAAGTTCAGATAAATCCATCAGATTGTTTGTGATTTCAATACATGGACCATTCTACTAATCAATTTAATGGTAATATAGCAGCCCGGAAGGTGAATGAGCTCATTAATCTTTATGCCATACATGCTGACACCATGCCCTGTTGTTAGTTCAATTTTCACAAAATGAATGATTACTGGTGTCATTAAAGATCAGACAGCACACTTAATTTAGAAGATCTGTGTTGACCCACTTATTCTTCTTGTTAATTGGCATGGGATCTTTGCTTCATGTTTATGTTAAGAATTTTTGGGAGCTTAACTTAGAATAAATTGTGTAAACTATAAATCAAAACCAACATTTAGATGATAATCATTATGCTGTTTTAAATGGTAAGAAAGTCTTATACCAGAATTGTAGCTTTAAAACATGATTTAAGGTTGCTCTTGATATCCATTCTTTGGATATTAAACTAATGTTGATGAAGTAGTAAAAACAGAGTAAAATAAAGGAAGGAAGCAGTAATCAAGTCTATCCCGAAAGATTGTAAATTCATAGACTATTCTGAAATAAACTTAAAGACAGTAAATATAAGCATAGTTAAAATCTATTCACTGAAACTTGCATTCCTCACAAATAAGTGCAAAAATAGACGTGACATTAAAATCAATTGATCATTGATATTGTGATTTCTTTACTAAATGAAAGGCAAAGCTAAAAAATTCCCTGTCCAGTCATGGCTGACTCTAGGGGGAAGTGTTTATCTCTATTTCTTAGCCAAGGCAGCCAGCGTTGTCTGAAGACATTTCTGTGGTCATGTGGCCACAGGACTATATGCTGAGGCACACAGAACACTGTTGACCAAAGTGGTACCTATTTATCTACTTACATTTGCACGCTTTTGAACTGCTAGGTGGGCAGGAGCTGGAGCAAGTAGCAGGAGCTCACTCCATCACACTGTGGTCAGGTCTCAAACCTGAGCTGTCAGCTTTTCAGCTAACCAGCTCAACATCTAGATCCAGAAATAAGAGGAGATTTTATACCTTTGTTGTATCATCTCAATTGCTCTGAGTTGCCATGAGTGAACATGTGAGCACTTGATGGATGTGCTTATACCCCAATCAACAGCGAAGATAAGCAATGAGTTAATAAGGAAGGCACTCCCTTCTTCTGCTCACCAGACCTCTCAAGACTACAAAGATAAAGGTTGTCCCACCATGATAACCAATAGCTTCACTAATCACTATTACTTCTAGATTTCCTTACATGTACCAAAATATATTCGACATCATTTTTAAATGTAAAATAAAGTACTCTTCAGGGGTGGGTTCCTACCGGTTTGGACTGGTTTGCCCGAACCAGTAGCGACACGCTAGTGACGTCATCCGAACCGTATCGGTGGTTGCCGGTCCGTGGGGGCTGCCATCTTTTTTTTTTTAATTTTTTCCGATTTTTTTTTTTGTTTTTTTTTTTTTGTATTCTTAGTAGCTCAGAAGGTTACTTCCAGCACTGTGCATGCGGTCGCCATCTTTTTTTGGGGCTTTATTTATTTTTATTTTTATTTTTTTTTTCAAATTGGAGCACAACGGACCTCTACCTAGGATCGAACTCACAGCCTCCTGATTGTGAGGCAAAAGTTCTACCTCTAAGCCACAGCAGCTGTGGTTGAAGAATGGTCGATTCTGCCTGCTACTAAGTGGCTGGTTTTTTTTTTCTTTATGCTTTTAATGGTTTTTTTAAAAGGATATTTTATTGTTAATTTTTTTCAGGGCATTTCGTTGTTTTTAGGAAATGTTTTTTTTAAAAAAGATATTGTTTTTAGGAAATGTTTTATTTGTAATGGAGTATCCTGCTTTTAAGTGCAGGTTGGTCCTTGACTTAGAACTATTCTATTCTTTGCTGGTCTTGTACCCTTCTTCAGAGACTTCTTTTTTTAAAAAAAAAAAATATTAACAAAGTTGGAAGGCACCTTGTAGGTCATCTAGTCCACCCCCTTGCTCAAGCAGGAGACCCTACACCATTTCTGACAATTTCGTGTGTTTCTGTGTGATAACTGGTTTTTGAGGTAATTACTTCTTGCAGAAATCACCTTTTATGTGACTCCATGGCTGCTTTCATATTTATTTATTTATTAAATTTGTATGCCACCCAACTCCCAAGGGACTCTGTGTGTTCATCTGTGTGTGGCTTTTAAGTGCAGGTTGGTCCTTGACTTACAACTAGTCATTTAGTGACTGTTCAAAGTTACAATGGCAGTGAAAAAAGTGACTTATGACCATTTTTCACACTTAACGACTGACGGTCGTTAAGTGTGAAAAATGGTCATAAGTCACTTTTTCACCACCATTTTACAAGTTGTAAAAAAAATTGGAACCCACCCCTGGTACTCTTACATACAAAACTAATATAATGAAGACAGGAGAGAACACTTCTGCATTCATAAGTTTGTATAAATTTAACATAAAAATGCAATATCTCCAAATACAGTCACTAGTATTACAGATTCCCAATTTTTATTTTCACATTCCACAGTTTCTTCATTAATCTTTCCAAGACCCAAGAGCCTAAGGCTATCAGAAGCCTTTATTTGCAAAAAGTAGAAACAATCATCTTCACTCCAGGATATTTTCCGAACACTTATACCATGTCATAATATGAATTATACGTTATGTAGTTTATTTGTCAGAGGCACTGAAATGAAAAATATTATGTGAATCATTACATCCGACCTTCTTGAAATGAGGATTTGTTGCCTTTGCAGCCAATAGATTGTGTAACCTGTGGGATATTTCAAAGTGTATTTAACAATTGCAAGCATTCTGAGAGGCATTCTTTCACTGCAGTAGGAGTGAAAATAGTTGGATGAAATTTTGTGAAATACTGCCTAGCGGACGATTAAATGAATATTACTCCCAATCGCACAATGGAACAACCAAAATAATTGTCTGGTTTCTGGTGTTCTCTTTCTCCTGTTTAGCTATTGATCCCATCCCCATTTTACAGCTAAAAAAAAGAATAATATGTTAGTAATGTAAAAGAAATTTGCCCTTGATTTATTTTTACCGCAGCAACTCTAATAATAATAAGCATCAGACAGCATCAGCAGAATTCACAGGGTTCTTCTCTCTCTCTCTCTCTCTCTCTCTCTCTCTCTCTCTTTCCTTCCCTTCCCTTCCCTTCCCTTCCCTTCCCTTCCCTTCCCTTCCCTTCCCTTCCCTTCCCTTCCCTTTCCTTATTTCCTCTCTTTCTTTCTTTCTTTCTTTCTCTTTCTCTTTCTCTTTCTCTTTCTCTCTCCTTCCTTCCTTCCTTCCTTCCTTCCTTCCTTCCTTCCTTCCTTCCTTCCTCCTTCCCTTCCTCCCTCCCTTCCTCCCTTCCTTCCCCCCCTCCCTCCCTCCCTCCCTCCTGAAAAGATTTATCAAAAGGAAATAGAGCTTGGGATAAAACTGCTGCAACAAAAAGAATGACATAAAAGAAATGCTTCAAAATCAGGGCACATTTGGAAAAAAATGACAATAAGGAAGATACATTAGGGGTGGTTGACTCTAGTACAATATATATTAGAGAAAGTAAGGAAGGAAAACAGTGCATATTGTCAGTTGCTTATGACTTTGCCTAGAAAATCTACATTAAAAATAGAACAATTTTTGCTCCCCAAATCTTACTTTACGTCACCTCACCTCACCTCTCATTATGTTAGTTACTTTATGTTATATATACTGGACTGGCTAGGGAATTCTGGGAATTGAAGTCCACATATCTTAAAGTTGCCAAGTTAGAAAACATTGCTTTAAACTTTCACACAAACGTTTGCAGTATGGCTATTTTGCTTATGTCAAGTCCCTAAAGTTTTCTAAAGGATAATTATTCAGATAATTAGTCAGCCATTAAGATTCTAAAACCATGTTATCAATGTATATATACTGGTAGTATTACATTAGATTGTAATGGAGAGATTTTGAATGAAAATTCTGAAGAGTTCGTGTCTAATCAGAAACCTATTATTACTAATAGAGACAGTGAACATTGTTTCCTACCTTTTAAATGATGGATTATCCTATTGTTTTGAAATTTCTGATCCATTCATTTTGTACCATCCCTTGACTATTTTTCCCCAAAACAATGAAAATTGTTTGATAGAATATAAATAACTAGCTCAACTGGCCCTTTGAAAGCATTAAAGGGAGAAAAAACCCACTAGTGAACCCTTGAGGCAAATTGATCTTTTGTAGTGGGTCACTGTTAAACTTCTTTCAGAAGACTTTTTAACTAAAGAGCAGCCTGGTACAACTCAGCAGAAGGTTGCCTTTGTACAGGTGAAGTTTTCCATGTTGTTCTGGGAAAAAAAGATAACATTGGGACTAACAGTGGCTTGCCCGTTTGATTGCTAATTTGTGATATCTGATTCCTAGTTCTCACAATCAGGGATCATTTCTTCTAGCTGCAAAATAATGTGTTGGGTTTTAAGTACTGGTTTGATTCTGAATTGGCTAAAAAAAAATGTTCTTTTCAATTGTGTTGAGTGACTACCCTACCTCTACCTATAGCATTTTCAGGTTTAATAAAGTACAGGTAAAATTGAACTCGTTGAATTAAATGTGCATGCATTATGTTTGAAGAACATTTATTGAGTCAGACTAAGCTGACCATTCACAAACACCAAGAAACATGATGCCTCTCCATTTTACTGGCAAAGAAGTTTCTTAAGCACTCTAGGGTTGGTCCCATGTAGTATGATTTATTTATCTATGAACCTGAAATAGGTGAAGGATGTGTAATCCTTGTGATATTGCCAAAGTATAGCTTTCACTGGCCATGCTGCTACAGTACATGGAAAATGTAGCTCAACAGCACCTTGAGTGGGACGTGTTTCCCTTCTTTAATATATTTGTTTCTTTTTTTTAAAGAAATCATATTTCTGCTAAAAGTCATCAACGCAGTAGTTTAAAAAAGCTTAAACGAAGCTATAGGCAAGTAACATTCTGTAATTGTGCTACAGGAAGAAAATAATCAGAGAAGTCTGAAGAATCTGACAGTTTCATCAAAACAACAAAACAAGTGTACAATCGTGATATTGCAACACATGTTCCACCCCTTATGCACATTTATTTGTCTATTTACAAAAAGAGACAGAGTTGTTTTGTCATTTGCTTCCTTTGTTGGTGCTGTGGATGCCAATGTAAAATGTAGTACTGTAAGTAATCTAGCACTGTATTAGTAGTGTAATTAATGTAAATTAATTAATCTTTGAGGAAAAGTTGTCTGTTGGTATAATTATTATATCTCTATAAAATGATTTAAGTATTTATTTATATCACTATATCTCTAAGAAGTTTAAAGATGGAATGCTGTGAATAATTTTCTCCATTTCCAAACAACTCTGTAATTAAAAGGAAACACTCAATGAACTTCATATCTGATCATTGCTAACTGGTTCTTCTCACACTCATGTAATACTAACATGTACATTATGAAACAGGGACTTTCCAAATGCCTTGAATTCCAATTATAGCTGTGCAAAGGAGAGAAATTATGAGGAAATGTAGTTTAAAAATGGATGGATTGACTCATGCAAAGTTTGTTGTTACTACTATAGTGCTGGATTCCAAGGGCCCTTCTCTTGAAAAGATTACTTGATCTACAGAACCACTGAGATCCCTACAACAAATTAGTGTGTACAAAATCAAAAGCCCATCAGAATTCAAAAGGCTATCTAACCTTCTAAAGCCAGGCCCTGGGTTATATAGGTTTCCACAGTGGTGAAATCCAAATTTTTTTTTACTACCGGTTCTGTGGGCGTGGCTTGGTAGGC
>QLTV01002132.1:1805792-1844821 GCA_003457575.1 Thermophis baileyi
CAGCGAAAGGATACTGCAAACTCTCCATTCCCTCCCCACTCCTGGGGGAAGAATATTGCAAAATCCTCATTCCCACCCCACTCTGGGGCCAGCCAGAGGTAGTATTTGCCGGTTCTCCAAACTACTCAAAATTTCCGCTACCAGTTCTCCAGAACCTGTCAGAACCTGCTGGATTTCACCCCTGGGTTTCCAGATATAATTCAAAGTTCTCTTTATCAGCTATGAAGTCTTTTATAACATGGCCTTCAAGGGTTGCCTGCAGTAGGAAGACTTAGGCTGCTTGATTCATGCAGACTAAGAGAGAATGCAGAAGATTCCTCTACTCACCCAAAATCTTCAAAAAGTGGGAATCTACAGCAGAAACAAGCTTTCTTCCCTTCCTTCTTCCTGTTCAGAGCAGTAAAGACAATGTTTTCCTAGTGAGCTTAGAGAGGCATGATAGGACTGGTGGTAATTAGTGAATCAATGAGGTGAATGATCAGGAATGCTACTTTATTTGTCTATAGTGGATTGATGTTTAAGCTTTTATTATGTGTTATTGTTTTGTTGTAAGCCACTCAGAGAAATTTGATGAGGGGAAAAAACAAATATGGTAAACAAATAACTCTGTAGATCAGCGGTTCTCAACCTGTGGGTCGCGACCCCTTTGGGGGTCAAACGACCTTTTCACAGGGGTCACCGCGTGCACTAGCCTGCCATCTTGGAAATGCTCCAAGTTCGGCTGTGCCTGCGGGTCGCTGGACATCCGGTAGCCACGGAAGCGGGAGACTTGGCCCATCTGCCCGGACACTGCCATTTGAGTTCTTTTACCCTCTGCGCATGCGCAGAATGCTTTGCGCATGTGCAGAGGGTAAAAGAACTCAAATGGCGGCGTCCAGGCGGGTGGGCGAAGTCTTCCGCTTCCGTGGCTACCGGCTGTCCGGCGACCCGCAGGCACGGCCGAACTGGGAGCATTTCACCCCTGGTGCCACACCCACTTTGTCACCTCATCGCGCGCGGGGAGGGGGTGGGGGTCGCGGTGGCAGGGAGGGGGTCACGGCATTAGAAAGGTTGAGAACCACTGCTGTAGATGGTAAAAGATAACAAGCAAACAACCTGAGACAGATCCAAAAGGTAAAAATACAATAAAAGATTTCCTTGCTTCATAATTTTACTTCTCAGAAATAAAACTTCTTGTTCTTTCCTAGATCAGTGCAGGATATTTACTCTGTCCTTACATTAGGATATAAATTAATTCCAAACCCATATGCCATTATTTTCTAATTAAATGTTTGAGAACTATATTTGCACGTGATTAGCTCATAAATTCCTTTTTATAGGATGCCTTTGCTTCAGACTAGAGCTTAAGAGTCGATAAATCTTTTCACAGGCATCAATTTGGTCAGCAGTAAAGAGGTAAATAGAAACTAATGACACTCATCAAGCTCAAGGCGCAAATGATTTATTGTGCCCAATCATTTAACAGTTTCATAAAATCAGTATCAGAGAAAAAGGTTTCTTATAAAAATAAACTGTATTTGTATTGTCAAAACAAGGTGATTCATGAGAAACGTGTGGCCAAGATTAGGGATATTATAAATAGGAGAAGATGAAAGGCTCATTATTTTTCTTCTTCTTTATATATATATATATATATATAGGTAGAAGATATGCTTTGGGATATCAAAGAACGAACTCACCCCACTTCAGTCTGTAGTGTGCCCTGCAAACCTGGGGAAAGGAAGAAGATGGTTAAGGGAGTAGCTTGCTGTTGGCATTGTGAGCGCTGTGAAGGATATCACTACCAAGTGGATGAAGTCACCTGTGAAATGTGTCCCTTTGATAAGAAACCAAACGCCAACCGCACGGACTGCCAACTCATTCCCATCATCAAACTGGAGTGGCATTCCCCGTGGGCGATTGTGCCTGTCTTCATAGCAATACTTGGCATCATAGCAACCTCCTTTGTCATTGTGACATTTGTCCGCCACAACGACACCCCAATTGTCAGGGCCTCAGGGCGTGAACTAAGCTATGTCCTCTTGACCGGGATTTTTCTCTGTTATGCTATCACTTTTTTAATGATTGCAAGTCCAGCTACTGCCATCTGTTCTTTTCGACGGATCTTCCTAGGACTTGGAATGTGCTTCAGTTATGCAGCCTTGCTCACCAAAACAAACCGGATCCATCGGATATTTGAGCAAGGGAAAAAATCAGTCACTGCTCCAAAGTTCATCAGCCCAGGTTCCCAACTGGTGATTACCTTCAGCCTCATATCCATACAGCTTATAGGAGTCTTCATTTGGTTTGCTATTGATCCTCCACATATCATAGTAGATTACGGAGAGCAGAGAACTGTGGATCCTGAAAATGCCCGTGGGATTCTCAAATGTGACATCTCGGATCTATCACTCATTTGTTCTCTTGGATACAGTATTCTCTTAATGGTAACGTGTACTGTATATGCTATTAAAACAAGAGGCGTTCCAGAGACCTTCAATGAAGCAAAACCAATTGGATTTACCATGTACACCACCTGTATCATTTGGTTAGCTTTTATTCCAATCTTTTTTGGAACGGCACAGTCAGCAGAGAAGGTGAGTAAAGAAGTAACCTTTCTCAAGCCAATGTTTTGTTGTTTTGTTTTGTCCTATTGAAAAAATTAAATCATTTTTCAGCTAATTCGTTTGGATAATCAAGTTCAAAAGTTACTTGAGCAACATCAACTCATAATGAATCCAAATAGAGTGTCTTTTTCTGTGGATGCATGCAATTTTTATACTTATACTTTTATATTTAGTAGTTTTATACTCAACTACTAAAAGAAACCATTATTTCAAAACCCCAAATATCAACTGATTTGCTCTATGAAACACTTACAAATTGTATAATGTAGAGAAAAATGAGAAAGCAAGTAGGAAAAAAAGGTCTAGTTTTGCAATGAGTATGGCAAACAGGCTTTGCAGAAGTCTGAAAAGAATCAGCATTTGAATATAGCTGATACTTGAAAATAGTTGGCTTGGTCCTGTATATTCAGAAATTGTTCCTTTGAATGACAGGACAAGCAAAACATTAAGCCATGATTCTCACTCAATAGAAAATGTGTATATTTTGGTATACAGAATACAATCTCTGTGATGCATACTACATTGCCAGGCATGAAAGACAAGGTTCACACATGAAGGTTCAATTTAACTGATTTATTGCTAAAAGTCTATGCACAGCAATCTTCTCAACTAATGGTCAGCTCTTGATTAGAGTTAGATAAGGGTCAACAGCAGCCAAAGGGGGTTGGACTTAATTTGTTTCTGGCTATGTAGTGATTCTAGGCTGATCCCTCTTTTTACTCTCCCCGAGTCTGCCAGTCCTTCTCCTATATATATATTGATCAATGTAATTAAACTGGTTAAGCATATATATTTATGAAGTAATATATGAAGTAATATAGCCAGTAGGTTGTTTTCAGCACCTTTTTTCGTAGATGGTATCAGCATATCAAGAAAGAGTTTCAATGTAGTGGATGGTTGATAAATCTAGACTGCATCATTTTACAGAATGCTTCCAAAAATCTACATTAATGACCTCGATTTTCCTCATGGGTGTGAATTCTAGAATATAATTATATGCTGTTTATATATTTTCTTTTTCTGTAGCTTGAACTTAAGGTTATTCAAAGTCATTGAATGACCCCAAATTCTATTATCTTTTGTGCAAAATAATTTCCCTTGTATATAACTCAAATTGTCATGTCCTTTGTTGAACAAGTTCATGCTCCAGCCTGTTGGGAAATCCTTCAGTTTCAGCACTGTGCTATCAGCAATGATTTGTCTTTTATTATGGACACTGTTCAATAGCTTTTTACAAGTTTGACTTTTCAAAAGGTATATTAACCTCTGTGGGTTATTACTGAAAGGTGAGGACCTATGAACTACATTATGACTCAAAAAAAAATGGTGTAATATAACAGTGAATGGTTTTCCAATGGTAAATTCTGAGGCTAGATTTACAAGTATAGTCTCTTGCTAATTTCATTCCCAATAAAAGTCTTCTAATTTATATACTAGGTCACATGTTCTTATGGATATTTAACCTATGCAAATGGTTTGCTCAAATATGTTAAAGCAATTTTGTAGAGGAGACTGACTAGGCTTATATATATTATATGTGCCATTATATGGTTTGTGTAGTTGTGAATCTTTGTAATTTGGAAGCCACGTGTTATAGCTTAGCATAATGGGTGAACCTGGCAACAATCCATAAATTAGAATTATAGTACATCATCATCAACAATATAAAAACCATGGTTAAGTGTTGAATGTAAAGCGATCCAATGTAAATTCTGAAATCAAATTTTGCTCATGATGCCTGGTCTGCTGGTAAGACTGAAAATAGTTTTTCTTTTAATAGTAACTTTAGTGTGCACTTACATCTAAGTGCAATACAGATACACACAAACATACACTAATCAATATCAACAATAAAACAACTCAAATGTCAATGGAATTTTGTAACATGATCTAATAATTAATATACAGTACTTCCTAATACTAGGACAACTATAATATAAATCACTAACAATTAATGAGAAGTAAGTTATTTTGCATAAAAGTTTTGCAAAAGCAAGTATCTTAAGGGTCACTCTAAAATTCATAAGGCTAGGTGAAACAAGATTCACATGGAGTTTCATTGATTTGGTTTATTGCCCAGAAAAAAGGGATTCGGATACATCAATGTAGAAACTGAATTAGCAAAACCCCAGCCTTTATTTATTAGTGAATTCATTAAGATGGGGGTGTCTGGTTGAATGTCTGACTTCTAACTGGAGGGCTAAAGATCTTTGTTTTACCAGACAGGACTGGAACCATGGCAAACCTTTGTCATTTTTTCAAATACTCTGTCTTCTTTTTCAGCTTCTGATAGTTCTCCTACATTTGCCCTGTATAAATATATTGGTTTTACAATAATGACATAAGCATGTAATATTATGACTATTGTCTATGCTTTGTATCCAGGGGTAGGTTCCACTTACCTTCCCTACCGGTTTGCATCGTGACGGAAGTGCACATTTTGCACTATGTCACGTCGCGGAAATGACCCTCTGCGCATGAGCAGAAGCCTCTGCGCATGCGCAGAGGGTTCTTTGCCAGCCATGGCGACCGGAGAACCGGTTCAGGGGCGTGGACAGCCGGCCATCACTGCCAGTTTGGCAAGCAGATGCAAATTTCTGCCACCGGTACGGGAGAACCGGTCTGAACCAGTTCTCTATTGATTTGTCTCCCTCCTTCCCTCCTTTTCTAAATTCTGGATTATCTCAGATTTGTGAGAGGAAAGGTCTCAAACTTTTTTCATAGGCACTTGGGAACTTTATAAGTCAGAAGTACTGGGTTCATTATGTCTAGTAGTTAATTGAGAACTGGCTCAAAGAGAACACTTCTATATGTGCACATGAGGAATCACTTTGTACTTCAGTGACTTCAGTTAGTGGAGAGCTCTGCTATTTTGTGCAGGAGGTGATTTTACTCAAAACTTCATTGAGGTGTAGTAGTACTCTAAAAATGATGTATCTAATAACTTACAAATCAAATAGCCTTTTTAAAATCTCTTCAGATCTTCCTTCAAAAGAGTTATATGATGCAATTTATTTGTTACCATAAGAAATCAAGAAATGTTTTTTCAAGATAATAGAGGAACTTAAGAATGTTTAACATAATACTCTTATACGCACCATAAAACAAATAAAATTTCCAAGGAGAGATCAAATATCCTAAAGAGCTTCTTGACTTCAGCATTTTGATAAAGACATTGATGTTAATCTAAAAAGAAATTTAAAGCACCTCACTGACTTTGCTATCAAACTCTGCAAAAGAAGTCCTTATTGCCACAAGTGACCATTACTACAATTTACTATAGCTTGTTTTACCTTGAAAGTAATAAACAAGTAAGGCCTAGGGAGGTTGAATTATGCTCACTTTTTATGTGAAGTGAAAAGGCTATTTTTTAAAATAAAGAACTCTAAATAGTATCTTAGGTAAGGCAGAGAAAATTGGGAAGTTAAAAATGAGGATAAATGGGGGAAAGTATTTCCAGACCTTTGAAATACACTTGAAGTCTAAAGATAGATGTTTTTATGCATAAATGTTAGTATAGTAACTGTATTTCTTCACACTGAAATTTATTGGCAAAAGTTATAATCCACAAGAAGTAACTACTCACAGTAACTCAATTGTTGAAAAAAGAAGTAACTACTCACAGTAACTGAATTGTTGAAAAAAGAAGTTTCAATTTACTATAGCAGAATTTTATAAAAATTTATCTATATTAAACTTTTATTATTTTTATAAATAACTCAAAGGTGATGTACCTAGTACTCCTTGCTCCACCTATATTCCCCACAACGATTTGGACTGAGAGAGTGTGACTGGCCAAAAGTCACCTAGCTGGTTTTTATACCTGGGGTGAGATTAGAACTCCCAGTCTCCTGGTTTATAACTTGGTGTCTTAATCACTAGACCAAACCAGCTTTTTTGTACAACTTTTTTTTTTCAAATTTTGTGCAACTTTGACTCCAAGGGATTATGGGGCCTAGCATTTCCTTCAAAACCTGCTGCTAAATTGTAATGTTTAATATGGCAGAAATTAGTATGTGCAATATAATAATATTAATTGGGTTATATTTATTATAATTCAATTTATAGTAAACCTTATTAACCCAAATCTTGTTTTTTCCCTCACTGTCTCTCTTATTCATGATTGTAAATGGTGAATACATACCACAACCATCATATTTAAAGTCCAAGTGGGGCTCTTAACATGAAAAATTGAAGATTCACAATTTATAGCCTGACTTAATGCATTTGATTTTCTGTAATTTTTCAATCAGCAGCAACAAATCTTTTCCCCCCCTTACTATCTCTTTCGGTTGTTGCCATCTTGAAAAATTAGATCACATGTTTTTGTAGATAGAGAATAGCTGTGGTTAGAAAGCATCATGCTACATTGCACGCATGTGAATGCAGATGTAGTAAGTTTTGGCATTGCTCTTCAAGAATAATACAGGTTGTCAAATGATTCCTATCACATACCACTATGTTAAATGCTATGTTTTAGCTATCACAATAACTGGAAATTAGACATTACATCCTACAGTTTATTACAACATATGGAAGGGGTGTAGATTGACAGGGAAGCTGATTACTGCCTTCTAGAAGCTGAAAGGAAGATAAAGTGTAAAAGAAAAAAATCTTCTGAAAGCCTCTTGTTGCAATGTGTCCAATAACATCCTTTTCTTGGTTGTGTAGTGTTTTCCTATTTAAGCAGTGTTAAATGTAACATAAGTATAGACTATAACTTTTACACAAGAAAATAGTAAGGTAAGTTATAAACCTACAATCAATACTTTTCCAAAAATGAAGCATGCCCTATATTCTTACTGATAGAAAAGGTTTTGATTCAGAGGTGGGTTTCAGCAGGTTCTGACCAGTTCTGGAGAACCGGTAGCGGAAATTTTGAGTAGTTCGGAGAACCGGTAAATACCACCTCTGACTGGCCCTGCCCCCATCTATTCTCTGCCTCCCGAGTCCCAGCTGATAGGGAAGAAATGGGGATTTTGCAGTATCCTCCACCCAGGAGTGGGGAGGGAAAGGTGAGTTTGCATGGGAATGGAGATTTTACAGGATCCTTCCCCTGCTACGCCCACCAAGCCATGCCACGCCCACCAAGCCATGCCCACAGAACTGGTAGTAAAAAATTTTTGAATCCCACCACTGTTTTGATTATTCTTTTTGCTCTAAATAAGTATTATTATTTGTAATTAAATCTAAATTAAATATACATCACCTTAAACTTAATAAAAAAATAGAAACAAGCTGCCAAATTAAGATGCTAATTTTTCAGTTTTGTGATGGCAATTTTCTTCTTCCACAAATCAGATCACAAAAATTCAAATGTGTTTCCAGCTGAATTGTTTATTTAAATTAAGTAAATTATGGGTAAAAGCTGGTCTACCCTGATTGGATATGTTTTGAAAACTTTATTTTTACATTACCATATGTCAGTTAATGACAACAACAACAAAATATACCAACAGATACAAAAAGACTGAATAAACTCAACTCTGCTACATAGAAAATAAATTATCATTCAAATTATATAAAACAATTTTCCTCTCCACAGATTAATGGAAAGCAATCAGAGTAAATGTGTTGATCACAATTTCTTAACTAGATATATTCTGAAAGCATTTCATTTCATTGTATTATGATTTCTTCCTATACATTTCTACAGAACCAAACTGAAAATATGGTAATGAACGCACTACTAACCTGAATCTCAAAATCTTGCTGATTTTTTGCTTGATAGCACTTAATGGCTCAAAGTACAAGTTTCAAATAAATTCATAATGTTATCTGCAAAGTAATTTAAATATTCATTAAGATACAAGAAGGATAAAGTGGAATTGTTAGTAAGCATGTTGCTTACTAACGCTGAGCCAAAATCTGTTTTGCAGATTTTATTTTCATGTCCCAATACCCATGTGAAAAAATCTGTGTATGCCCATGTTAAGAAAACAAAACACATATATGTGTAAATGCTTTCCTCATATAATTTTAGTCCACCTTCATACCCATGGACTTATTCAGGCTTCCAGTCTGAGGATATTTATTCCTCCTATAAATTATATACCAATGTCATATTTTATCATTTTTCCAAGGAAAACTCTCTATGATAATGCAGACTTGTGAAGAAACATGTAATGCGACAAGTTAACACATAACAAAATGCATTAGTTAAAGTTTTATACAGCTGCCAGCAAATGACAGAAGAATTTTTTTTTATCAAGTTCTCATTTATACTTGAGACTTTATACTACTTGACTGTACTGTAGATTTTTTTAAAAAAATCAATTAAATGGGAGATTCAGGTTCTTTCCTAATAAAAATATTACAATGGATATAATATTTGTTCTGTTTACTATTATTTTTAAGCACGAATTTGGGAATTAACTTTTTTTTACAAATAAATTATTCCATGCCTAGTTGAAACAGGTAAAAATTATTATATAAATTTGCCATCTGGCTATAGCTTTCTACACTTCCATTTACAAAATGCCCCCTTTACAAATATACAAGGAATCCTTGACTTATGACCACAATTGAGGCCAACACTTATATTGATAAGTGAGACATTTTTAAAATGAATTTTGCCCCATTTTACAACCTTTCTTGCCACAGTTGTTAAGTGAATCATTGCAGTTGTTAAGTTAGTAACGCGGTTGTTAAGTGAATCTGGCTTCCCCATTGACTTTGCTTATCAAGAGATCACAAAAGGTGATCACATGACGCTGGGACACTGCAACCATCATCAATATGAATCAGTTGCCAAGCATCTGAATTTTGATCATGTGATCATGGAGATGCTGCAATAGTTCTAAGTGTGAAAAACAGTCAAAAGTCACTTTTTTCAGTGCCATTGTAACTTTGAACGGTCACTAAACAAATTGTTGTATGTTGAGGACTACCTGTACATCAAATGTCAGGCAAGCTGCTTAAAGTCCATAACTCTGCAGTCTTTATGAGAATATTTCAGCAGCCTTACAACTGTGTTGATGTCAACATCCATTGATAGCAGCAGATATGTTGTTAAGGTCAAAATAGATCTTCGTTAAGACTACTGGCACTGATATTCTATTAATATACTCACATCCAGACTTAGGGTTTATTACCTGATCCTATTTGCAGCAGATACAAAGATCACTGACAAATTTTTGAGGTTATGATCTCACAAAGGAGATTCCAATTCAGGAGTAGGCGATAGCTGAGTTTATACAAGAGATGTATACTAAGTAAGTTTTAATGTTTTCAGCAAGCTTTCCAGTTAGCATTCAGCATTAAAAATGAAAAGCAGATAACATAAGGTGTTACAAAATCTAGTTATGCTGAGAGTAGCAGTTACATACTATATTCTGTTCATCACAATCTTGCAATATGATATACATCTGGAACAGCCATCCATACATAGACCATAACTTTCACACATATGTTTGTTGGTTTTCATGTGAGACCTAATGGTTTGTATGAAGTCAACATATAGTGCCACTGGACATTTATAGCCTCTTAATATAGACATCAGTAGTGGGTTGCTACCGGTTCGCCCCGGTTCAGGCGAACTGGTAGCAGCGGCGGTGGGAGACTCTGCCCACCTGACCGGACATCATCACGGATGATCTGCGCATGTGCAGAAGGTTTTGTGCATGCGCAGAAGTGCCACGCGAGAGCGAAGCGAGCGAGCACACACACGCGCTCATTCACAGTTCTGAACCGGTAGCGAAGGTAAGTGAAACCCACTACTGATAGACATGCTCAACATATGTAGAAAAAGCTTTATCTCAGTGTTCATCTCTGAATGATGGAATGTTCTCTGTTGCTTGTTTGATGGAATAATTATGAATTTAAATTAAATTCAGTTAATTTAGAATTTGCAGGTTGGCTATTGAAAAGGGTGTAATCCCAAAAGATACCAGGATAATTGTAATTAATAATAAGAGTTTATTAATGGAAATTCAGTACTTACAGCATTGGACAGATTCATCCTACAACTCCTGCAGTGAGCCAAAATGGTAAGGAGGACTCAGAAGCTTACATTGGGTGAGTTTTATAGCCCTTCAGCCTCTCTCTCTCCCCAGCAAGCCTGCTTAGTCAGGTTATCAGCAATGGGAAATTGCATATTAATAAGAATTAGCTACATGGCTAATGTTTGGCAGGTTATTAAGACAAAAGTGGGAAACAATTATCTAACTGAGGTTAGTGTGGGAAATTTATTTTGCAGTTCACAAGAGTAAATAGAAATAACTAGCTTGTCTAAGCAGCCACTGTTCCAGTTGTTAATTAAAAATGTGGATCAATCCCAGAACATGGATAGAATTCATTTTGCAATGCATGAATAGGATAACAGAATCTTCTGTTTCTTCCTTTTATAATCCATGGAGCCTATAAAAGATTAACTATTGCATCACACTATGCAGGGTAGATTAGGTAAGGTAGCAATTCCCCATTATAAAGGCTAAGGGCTAACTAGCATTAGGTTAAGTCAATCAGTTTTGTGCTTTTTATATGTATTAGGAGGACCTCTTGGAGAATTCCTAACCTGATAATTCAGTGTTAATCGGCCTGGGAAAGTTGGGAGTTGGAGTCAGTGTATCTGTAGGGGCATCATATGAGAAAAGACTGAGTGAGAACACTCTGACACATCATAAAGTAAAAGTTATTGCAAGTTCCAGTTAGATACATTTTAAGAGAAAGATTTGAAAATATTGTTAAGCAAAAAAACAAAGCCAGACATCTCAATTTGCCATTAATGGGATCCATAAAAAAATGTGTATAGCAATGCTGAAATAAAGTCATAAAAATGGAAGAACGAACTTCATAGACTCCCTGTCTAGACCAGTTTTTATCAATTCCATTCCATTATTTACTCTTTTGGATTTACAGTCATTTTTTTAAACCATGGGGCATCTCTCCTCTATGAATCACCTCCTACCTTTTTTCTTCAGAAATGTATTTTTGATAGAATTCTTTTTTTACCCAGCAAATTGCACATCACATTTCTCTTTGTTTGGATCTTTCGTCCCACAACCCTTGATCTTGTGAGGGAAGTGCAGTTATGAGAAAATAATAAGTCATTCAAGAAACTCTGCGGTCACATGCAGGGGAGGGTTCTAACTTACCTCGCTGCCGGTTCGCTTCCTCCCGTGCTGCGTGGGCGCGCGTGCATTGCGTGTCACGTGGCCACGCCGTGCCACATGAGTGCACATGTGCGCGCATGTGCAGTGCTGAAAATCCAGCTTCTGCACATGCGCAGAAGCAGAAAAACAGCTTTTGCGCGTGCGCAGAAGCGAAAAACAAGATGGCGGCACCTACGGCACTGCCAAGAGAGCCGGTTCGGGGGCATGTCCAGCCAGCCATCGCTGCCAGTTCGGCGAGTGGGGGGGGAATTCCCGCTACCGGTTCTAAAGAACCGGTCCGAACCGGCAGGAACCCACCTGTGGTCACATGAGAGCTTGAACATGGGCCCCTCTGTCCAAACCTTAACGACACCCTCTCTCAAGTTAGTTATATGCCGTCTGCATATTGAAATGGGAAAAAAAAAAAGAAGTCTCTATTTTCTATGGTTACCTCTGCAGCATTTGCTTTCATGGTATCAACTCACAAATTCACTGAGATTGCCGATGATGGGAGAGTCTTCATCAGCAAGATAAGTGGGTTTATTTCATGAACAATCTCCATCATCAGCAATGAGTGTCAAGCCAATAAAGGGCAAACGTCTGCAGTCATTGTTGAGCAGTTCTCCCCGTTTCATTATTTTGTCATTTCATGACTATGCTGTCATTTACCATGGCTACTGGAGGAAAAAGAAAGGAAACCTAGTAATGTAGTGAAAAGCAATTCCAAGCTTTGCTACAATTACCTGACTTTTGATTGTAGTTGGGAGGTGATTTTACCCACAAGTCATAAAATACTTTATTTCTCAGCACACAGGCAAATGTCACATAGCCTATTGAAGTTAAAAATCTAAACTTTTATAGGAAAGCACTTCCTATCTAATATAATCTTTGGTGTTCTTTATTTGCATAGTAAAACACTAAAACTTCTTGAAACATACCGGTAGGTTTCTTAAATGTCCCAGTGGTTGTGATTCTGTTACATACGGAGCAAAATTGCCTACATGATTAAAACAAATATTTTATGAAGCTCTATGTAAAATTAAGTTGCAATGGCAAGTCATATCACCTTCAGCTGAGGTTAGACAGTAGGCTAAAGGGCATTCCTATTCACCACAATGAACAATTTCAATTTCCTTGTATTATCTGTTTTATAAGTTTTGACATGTGAATGAATCATGTTCATTCAATATAAAATAAAGATATCGCTTATTATGTTAAGGACAAAGCTCTGTATTAAATGAACAGATGAATACATTGGTTTTCAAAAAAGTAATTTCAGCTTTTTAACAGAAGAATGTCTTAGAACAGTACACTAGTGTGTCAGCCTGAGATTAAATAATTATTTTAAATGGGATAATTTATTGAAACAGGGAGACTATAGTATTTTTCCTATATTAGTTTATCTGCTGGTCATTATATGGTTATGAATTGTTTTGGGTATATCATCTATAATATTATATGGTTCTACCCAAACTTGTTATGTCCAAATGATCTGATTATAAATTGTTATAAGTGTGTGACCTATAATTTTACCTTGTTAGGCCCAATATTAATACTGGACAAAGGAGATCTTTCACTTTATTCCCAATTAAGCAAAGTGGCTGAGAATATTCAAGCATACAGAGATGGCCAGTACAGGTTTAAAAACAGCTGCATGGATATAGGAGAAAATAAGCTACTTTAATGATTCAAAAAGAGATGTTTTGTTGCTGCTCCCTACATTGCAAAATATATCTTTCAAAAGATTTGCACATCCTATTATCTATTGCCCATTTGGGTTGTACGGTAGAGATTCTGTTTTAGCAACTTTTTGTTGTTCAGCTAATTAATATAAATGGACATGTTTACAAAGAATAAGATTTAGAACTTAGTCACACCTACATTAATTTACAAATATATCAGTATACATCGTGAACACTTAAATAAAGGAATAAAGTTAAATCAATGGAATCTGGTTCATACTCTGTTGTTTCCTCAAATATTGGATGAAGGCTGAGTAGTTTGTCCTCCTTATAAATGATGTGTTAAGATTCTATTGAAAGTTGGAAGTGGATCCTATTTCCTAATAATTGGCCAAAGTTCTCATATAGCCCAATACCACCAGTAACTGAATTTATTCTAGCCTTAATTTTCTTATGTCCTCTGCCCCACCCCACCCAATCCCATCAACTTCTAGTAATTCTAATCCATCTAAAATCACAGAAAGCTCACTAAAATGCCATTCAAGGCAGTGAAAAAGGAGGACCTGTCAACCAATTATGCTAAGTCAAAAGCACCCATGTGAAGGTGGGATATGTGAATATGTGGGAATTACCTTTGGAAACAGGAGCAAGAGCTGCAGTCAGTTTAGAGGAAGCTGAGTCCACAGAAGCAATGGGGATGTGGCAGGGGTGGGTTCTGGATCCTTTTGCTGCTGGTTCGCTCAGGGTCATGCCGTGCGCGCGCAGCAATAAAAAAAATAGCTTCTGCGCATGCGCAGAAGCAAAAATTAGCTTTTGCACATGCACAGAAGCAAAATCCAAGATGGTGGTGCCCACGGAGACACCGACGGAACCGGTTCCGTGATGTCATCACTGAGCTACTAACAGTTCTAAAGAACCAGTTAGAACCAGTAGGAACCCACCTCTGGGATGTGGCAAACCATCTCAGAAAGGACCCTTAGTTTCTTAGACTGTAAAGGCAAGTGGAGAGATATGTACTTTCAGATTTCCAAGACTCTGTTAATGCAATCTTACACCAAAGTTAGAGCTAGTATTTCTGGGCATGCTTCTTGTCTGTACTAATTCGTAGGCAGGAAGTATGTGCCATCCCTGCAAGATAGACCAGGAAAGGACTCCACAAAGCAACTGAAACTCTGCTTTGTTGATATTAGCTATAATAACAGAATCTTGATAACCTAGCAGTGTTTACTTTCCCTTGCTTCTATACCAAAAAGATTTAAGGCAGAGTCCCTTGAAGTTTCTTTCTAATGCTTTTCCCCTTTTCCCCATTTTGCTAACTTCCACATTCCTCCTTCAAGAATTTCCTGACTTTCACACTCAGCACAAGGGCAAAGACACTTGGGTATTTTGTGAAACCTGGCCTCCAAATAACAGAATAACAGAGTTGGAAAGGACCTTGTAGGTCATCTAGTCGAACCCCCCCCCCAAGCAGGAGACCCTACACAATTTCTGACAGATGGCAGTCCAGTCTCTTCTTGAAAGCTTCCAGTGGTGAAGCTCCACAACTTCTGAAGGCATGCTGTTCCATTGGTTGATTGTTCTCATTGTCAGAAAATTTCTCCTTATTTCTAGGTTGAATCTCTTCTTGATCAGTTTCCATCCATTATTCCTTGTCTGGCTTTCAGGTGCTTTGGAAAATAGGTTGACCCCTTCCTCTCTGTGACAGCCCCTCAAATATTGGAACACTGCTATCTGCGAGAACACCTTGCAATAGGCTAATATGAATTTTTTTCTGATTGTTTTATAGATAACATTCAACAGTGAACATGTGCAACAAGTTTTCCTGGTCTTCTTGGGGTAATGTAGGGTGGAGTCTGGCTGAGATCATTTTGCAGGTCAATAATCTCTGGCACACTACTTGAAAAATGTTCTTTCATTTTCACACATCATTGGATTAGTGCATTAAGGGAAAACCTACAAGACCTTCAGAGTGCTAAAAAGGCAGGAATCTGTCTTGAGGTGTCAAAACAGCCAGACCTGTTGAGTTACAAATTTGTTTGAACTAATAACTAACTAAAATTAAATAACTAACAAGACCTAGAGGCAAACAGGTTTTAAAGGTATCGAAGTCATTCAAGCTTCAGATCAAATACTGGAGTCTGAGATGCATTATGGTTTATGGAACCAAAATAAGTCCCTTAAGAAGTCTGATTGGACTGCTTCTAGCCATTTTATTTCCTTATTCAGGCCTGCTTAGAAGCCATAGGAGAACTGAACTATTATTTGGCTTCAAATACCTTTACTCCATCTTGAACACAGGTGAGTTTCAGCAGGTTCTGACCAGTTCTGGGGAACAGGTAGTGAAAATTTTGAATAGTTCGGGAGAACCGGTAGAGGAAATTTTGAGTAGTTCGGAGAACCGGTAAATACCACCTCTGACTGGCCCCGCCCCCATCTATTCTCTGCCTCCCGAGTACCAGCTGCTCAGGAGGAAATGGGGATTTTGCAGTAATCTTCCCCTGGAGTGGGGACGGAATGGAGATTTTACAGTATCCTTCCCCTGCCATGCCCACCAAGCCACACCACGCCCACCAAGCCATGACCACAGAACCGGTAGTAAAAAAATTTGAACCCACCACTGATCTTGAATATAGGGATTTCTTTTAGTGCAGAAAAACCTTAGAATGGAGCTACACTCCTTTGGGCTTTCTCTTTTAAGAAATGAATTTGGCGTATCCATGAATCAGTAGCCTGGAAAACAACTCCAAGGTTCTTAAATGCCTAGAATTGTTCAACGATGTTGTCACTAACTTGCAATCTATATTTTTGTCTAGGTGGTCTTTTTGAGAAAGCCATGATTTGTATTTTTTAACACTGAGAACTAGGTCATTATCCATACAACAGGCAATTGCTGATCTTAATATTCTCCTTAGTCCAATGTGTATACTTGAAATAATAGTGGCATCATCTGCATATAAAAGTAATGCAAGTGTCTACTAGCCAATTTTGGAGGGAGATGTTCTAGATTTGAAAGTTTTTCCACCCTGTTATTAAAGTATATTAAACAACTGGGATGCAATCTTGTTTGATATCTTGTAAATAGGCACCATATCAGAGAGTTGTCCTTGATTATCAAAGCTTATTTGGATATATTCATTACTATAAAACATCACAAAAAAGATATTGTTTGGGAGTAGATCCTGATTAACTCTGGGACCTCACTTAACTACATTTTGTGAAAAGCAAGATAGCTTTTGTACAGGTAGTCTTTGACTTACAACCATTTAAGGCTGGTTCAAAATTACAGAGGACTTCTAAAAGTGACTTACAACCTATATTAACTGTCACACCACCCCCACGATTATGTGATTGAAATTCAGACACTTGGTAATTGGCTCACATTTTGCCAGGTTGCAGTGTCCTGTAGTCATGTGATCATAACTTGCAACCTTTTTTGCCAACTTCCAGGAAAAATGACAAAAAAATGCTCATTGAGAAAACTGGATTCACTTAATAATCACATTTTATTTAATAGCCATTGTAAAGAATGACATAAAATCAGGTCCGACTTGATTTACAATCACAATGACTTAGAACAGAAAGTCCAGTCCCAATTTGGTTGTTAGTTAAGAACTACCTATGTAGTTATCTACCTATGTGGATCACCCTTAGAAAAATAGCCAACAAGCATATATTTCTGAAATATGTTACAGTATCATAAACTAAATCTCTATTATTTTCCCTACATAATATCTAGGAAGCTTCCTCAGTTTGCCTAGTGGTAGCAACAACTTTATTCCCTGAAATTCACCCTTGAAACAATAATTTGGGTAGATAGTCAAAAAGCAAGGTCTTTTTAGCCAATAAGAAAAGCAGACCGTTGGAGAAAACTATTACTATGAAGTGTATTGGGAACAAAAAGAGGGTTTTGTAAATGTGAAATTATTCCTACAAGTTAATAAACTAAAAGTAATTATTTCTCTATTACTTCACAGTTCTTTGGGGCATTATTGTAAACAGTATCAGTGTGTGTGGGGGGAGTATTCTTGGGTGCCTCTTTCTTTCTTTATATGAAAATATCTAAAACTCCCCCACCTCTTTACAACTAGCAGCCCTTATCTGTGTTATTGCTGCAATAAATCTGTCAAGGTAATCTCATAGTCATAAATCCAGTTCAAGTTCAGGACAACAAAGGAAACTCACCAGGAAAGCAGCATTTGTGGGAGTAAATGAGAAGTCAAAAGCCAAGGTTTTCCAAGTAGAAAAGAATTGGAAGAGCTGGGAGGACTGGGAGTCATGAATGGCCTGCATGATTCCAAGTTGTCTGTCATAACTTCGACCTGTCAGCAAGTGGTCATAATTCGAGGACCACCTACAGTAGCATTATTGTGATTTGTCAATAAAGTGGGAATTGCTTATGCCGTTTACATAACTGTCTCTTGAATTAACCTGGGAAGTCACTGTTACGCTGGCCTTGATCAGTTTGGTTTCTCTCATCAGTCTACTCTCAAGTAGCCATATTCATTTCTTTCTCAGCTTTCTCATTCATCTGGTCTCCCCTCCTCTGCTGTTCCATCTTCTGATTTTTATTCTCCAAAGCTGACATTCTCAAGAATGAAGAAGACTTCTGGTGTAGGTCAGCTAGATCCAAAACATCAATACTCTGCTGTGATTTAATAGTTTCTAGAAATAGAGCATCTGGCTTTTTGGGATGGCTCACCTTGGATCATTTGAGAAGGTCTTTTAAGGCAACACCATGATGGTCTCTGCGCAGGCTTTGGAATTTATTAATTGCAATGTTTTAAATCTAATATATACAGTATTCCATTTCAAATTTTAGTTGTGGAAGAAGAAGAAAAAATGCAACTGCATTCACATTCAGTTTGTGTCTGTGCTATTTTGGCATGGCAAGTCAAATTTGGGAACAAAAAAACTCCAGTGGATTCAGGTAACAGCTGCTGACAGTAGCCCAGGGACAGCAAAGTTGGTTGACAGATTTATTTGTGCTGTACTTTTTATACTTCATACCTTAAGCTGACTTTAAGCACTCAGGTAAAATGGAGTATACTAAACTATCATTAAAATATCAGCTTGCAGATAGTACTGTTGTATTCAGTTTGGGAGGGGAGCAGGAAAAGGGTCAATGTATTGTCCTTCCACTTAAATAATAAAATAGTTTGGAATTATCCCATTCTAAGGGGTTGAGAGTTGAGCATCCTAAATATGGTGAAGGAGAAGGAATAAATGTTGTTTTGTGCTCTGTGTGTTCCACTTCCTTTAATCCTTCAAAACCACTGCTCTTTGAATAACTTATGTAACACAAGAACAGTATCCCAATATGGAATAATGGTTAAGTGACTGGATTGGGACCCAGCTCCAGTTTGACCCTCAGCCAAGAAAACTGACTAGGCAACTGCCCTACTCGTTCTTTTTTAGTCCAATTTTCCTCACAGAGCAAAAAATGAAGTAAGAACATTGCAAAAGCTGCCTTGAACGCGGCCCTCCTGAGCTCTGTTTTCACTGGCAGAGGGTTGCAGGAGGCCATCGCAGCGAAAAACGGAGCTCGGGAGCCCATTTTCACTGGCAGAGCACTCGGGCCACCACAGGCGCCCCCGACACGAGTAACGTTGAGCTGGCCACACCTACCCCAGCCACTCCCACCCTGGCCTCCTGACCAGTAGTGGGTTCTAAAACCCATTGCTACCGGTTCGCGTGTGCGCTCACGTGCGCGTGATGCTTCTGCACAGAAGACAGAAAGACTTGGGATATTTTAACATTTATATCTGAAAGGAAAATTTGTCAAATGTGTTATTTCCCATAATGGAAAAATGTTTGAATATCCTCTATTTCCCACCTACCCACAATAGTATTTACAATTCAAGAATCCTATTCAATTTGCCCTTAGCCATCCTAGATATGGAGTTAGCATCCTTCTCCCAATTTCCGAAATGTTTCCAGATTGCAATACCCCACAAGAGGTTCTGTTCCAACTTTTACAGATTTTGTGATCTTTGACTTTTCAGCAACTTTATTTTAATTGGGAAGAGAAAGATCACCTCCTAAGAATTCAGCAGGCTCTCTGGCATACATTGACAGCATGCCCTAACACCCTGCCCTAAATCTTATTCTTAGTGCTATTCCTCTAATGCTATTCACAAAGCTTGTAATACCATGGTATTGCAATACAAATATAATAATTTAAATTAATATACATATGGATTCCATTTTAGGAACCACTGGTGGAAATACTTGGGAAAAAAAGCTGATGTATTTGATGTTCTAGTCTGCTTCCCCCTTGTACACAAAGTGAATATTCTTATAGAGTTTGTAAGTATTTTACATTAGAGCGCAGGAGGTGGGAAGAGAACAGACTTCACAGCAGAAAGAACATTGAAAACCCATTAAAGATTCTTGGACTGCTATATATTATGTAACTTAAAAGTGGCAACCACAGAGGCTTAGTTTGAAGGCAGCCTTATATAAGGCAATTAGCAATAGGAAATAAAATGAACTCAAAAATGTGAACTTGATTAAAGTCAACAAGTTCTGGAATAACCATTCAGGAGAATCACAAGGAGCTTCCTAAATCAGAGGAAGAGAGGAAGCCAAATGGATTTTTAAAAATAAGGAAGATGAATCATTTCTAATTATGTAGTGAACAATGGAGAAACCTCTCAAAATTAGGTCAGTTACAATTACAACTTACAAAATTGTAGTCATCAAAAATATATACCTGAGTACCTGAATAAACACAGCATGTTGAATCTTGGCTCAAAGCCCAAGGCTGTTTGTTTGAAGGGATTGATATATAAGTAATTTGATTTAGAATACATTATATGGATTAGATGTATTGCCTAATCTAGAGAGTTTTTACTGTGCCTTCTGATTCCTAGCTGGTGTTCATAGAAGGCTTTTGTACTAGTGGCTGTTAACAATCCTTACACTGTATGCTCTAGATCATGGGTGTCAAACTTGCAGTGTCACGTTGTCGTCAAATGACGTTTTGTGACTTTTTCCCATTCGTGGAGCTGGGGGGCGTGGCCTGCGTGTGATGTATCTGGTCCGCGGGCTGCCAGTTTGACACCCCTGCTCTAGATAACATGAATAACTCACAACATGTAGATTCAATCATATTTTCAACTAGGAAACTGTAAGCATCCTAGACTAGGCTGAACTAAAAAATGCTAAGGAATTCCTAGAAACTTGGCATTCAGACAAATCAGCCATCAATAGACACATAGAGATAAACCATATTTACACACCATTCAAAAGAGACAATAAAAAAAGCCAAGAGGGAAACGAAAAGACCAGAACACATCCTCCCCAGAAACTGACTCCCAGATAAGCAGAGATTAACAACTGACAATCAAGCAAATCAAATCAATCAATACCCTATTCAAGGAATTATCAGGGAAAAACACAGAAACACCCATTAAAACTGGCAATCTAGTATATATAAACAGGGAGAAACCCCCAAACTCAGTAACACTGATTAGGTTACTTAGTTGGATAATGAAATGTCTTAAGCCAGAGGTGTCAAACTTGCGTTGTCACGGCAGTGTCACGTGATGTATCGTGACTTTTTCCCCCTTCACTAAACCTGGCGTGGGCATGGCCAGCGTGTGACGCATCCAGCCCGTGGGCTGCGAGTTTGACAGCCCTGTGTTAAGCAAACAACCAAAGACTCCACAGTTCAACCATGAGCTACATATATTTTCTTCTATTTTAATCAACAGCCATGCATACAAATAACCCTCTGTAGCAGTTACTGCCAATCTTGGCAACTTCCAGGTATCAACTCCCAGAGTGCTCATCAATGGCCATGCTAGCAGTGGAATTCTAGAATTTGAAGTTTACTCACCTGGAAAGCCCCACTGCTGTACTACTATTGTTATTCACACATATCATGAAATTTATTGCTTATCAATTATATATTTGTTAAAGTTTTCTTCCACCAACACCAGAAGACTACTCTGCACTCATTGCCAGCTATCTTGTCCTTTTCAATACCCTACTATAGTTGTTTAATGCTTCTCTTGTTAAGCCACCTCAATTTGTCAACTCTACAATTCCACTGAAAAGATCAACTCAGTCAAAGGAATACTATGTTTAAAGACAAATGAGGAAAGTAAAAAAAATCCACCAACACTTCAGTCTGACAAACATTCTCCTCCTACTCCACTCTTAGGCATACTTCTCATGTTTAGCAATCACAATGAAGACAATGAAAATGTTGCTACCTCCTTCATTTAACATTTGTCTGATTTTCTTTAATGAAGAGAGAAAAAGAGTCAATGGCTCTTGGCAAAGAAATGAACAGCTTAGCTCATTCTAGCTTTTCTACTTGTCAGCCTACTTTAGATGTATCAGTAAGTTCCTTAAAGATGAATGACTTAAGAAAACTGCCCATCATCTGAAAAACTTGGATGCATCTTTGACTGGAGCTTTTGCATCTCTCCCCATTACCAACCTTCCTGCTGATTGACATTCACTTCTTATTCTCCCCACCATCATGTTCATCTAATACATTTTTAAAAGCAGCTCTTTCAATATAACTGCTTTAAGGCTTCCAGCAGTTGGAAAAAAAACTAAAGGATCAATGTAGTTGCAAATGCACTTCAGAGATTTTGTTATTATTTCTCCTAGGTTTTTTGTTGTTGTTGTTCATAACAAAGTTAAACAAATAAAAACATAACATGCATCAAATCTGTGGAAGACTTCAGCCTATTTTATATAACATGATCTTGTGTATTCCAGTCCACATCAGGGGTGAAATTCAGCAGGTTCTGACAGGTTCTGGAGAACCGGTAGCAGAAATTTTGAGTAGTTCAGAGAACCGGCAAATACCACCTCTGGCTGGCCCCAGAGTGGGGTGGGAATGGAGATTTTGCAATATCCTTCCCCCAGGAGTGGGGAGGGAATGGGGATTTTGCAGTATCCTTCCCCTGGAGTGGGGTGGGAATGGAATGGAGATTTTGCAGTATCCTTCCCCTGCCACGCCACCAAGCCACACCCACAAAGCCACACCATGCCCACAAAGCCACGCCCACAGAACTGGTAGAAAAAAAATTGAATTTCACCACTAGTTCACATACAGGAAAAAATGTAGCATTAGGGACTTGAAGCATGGCCCCCCAATTCTTTACCACGTTTGGTAAGCTCTGCACTGTGATCAAATGTTAACAGCACCACTGCTAATTATCTTTAACCACAAAACCTTGTTTTATTTAGCTACTGAATATGCCTTCTGCTTGATGTGGCTACTAGTTACTGGATCATTGTTGTTCTTGAGATCAAGACCGGTATTACATAAAAGAAGTGTTTCCTCTCTGCTCCACATACATAGCCAACTAAGAGTCAAGTTTATTGGCCAGCAGCTGACAAAATTGCTCTTTGCATTCCTTAAAGGTTAGGCTATATGTAAAGGCTTTGCAGCTGTGTCCCCATTGCTTTAGGAAAGGCAGATGGCAAAGTTAATTTAGGAAATTGCAGTGTTAAATTTAAAGGGAAGCAAAGGAAGAAAGGAATAAAATGGAAAGCATTAAACACTAAAAGAGACAGCACTAAATGCAATAGTAGCCAAGAAAAAAAATATTGATTCTTCTCTGTTTTGCTGCTTCTTTTTTTTAGAAAAATAATTTTTATTAGAGTTTTTAAAAGTTTTTAACAGTTTTCCTCTTTGCAACATTTCTGCATCTATATACATCCGTTATATATCCATTTTTTCCCTTCACATCTATATTAATATACTAATTTGTAAACATACATTTTGTGTCAAGTACATTTATACAGATTTATTACTATTTTCTAACTCCTAAGTCTTCTTTCCTTGATATTTTCTTAGCTTTTGCACCTATCTTCTAATCCAGAGCTGGCTGGAGAATTCTGGGAGTTGAAGTCCACAAGTCTTAAAGTTGCCAAGTTTGGGGACCCCTGTTCTAACCAGTTATACAATACATTCCATACCAAATAGTATTCCGTTTCTCCTTTATCTTTTATCTCTTTTGTTAGTCTATCCATCTCAGCGCACTCTAATACTTTTCTTATCACACTTTCCTCTGATGGTATAGTATTAATTTTCCAGTTTTGCGCATACACAATTCTGGCTGCAGTTATGACATGTAATATTAAATATTGTATTTTTTTTAATCATAATTTCCTGTAAGTATGCCTAGTAAAAATTGTTTTGCTTCTTCTTATTCACCTCTTTGCTCAGTCCTTGATATTCCTTCTCTTTAGCAGCAACATCACAAATACCTCTAATGCAGGGGTGTCAAACTCGCAGCCCGTGGGCCAGATGCATCACGTGCTGGCCCCGCCCCCGCCTGGTTTAGCGAAGGGGGAAAAAGTCCCGATACGTCACGTGACACCACGTGACGACGCGAGTTTGACACCCCTGCTCTAATGTATCATTCTGCCAAGGATGTTTTGGCTGTTCAGACTTAACAGAGCCACTGGTCTTTGATATTAACAAATTAATATTAATCTATTTGATTCAAGTCTGAATGATTCAGAGGAGCTTTGTTATTTCAGTTCTGGTGCCTTATTTATATAAATCATTTTTAATGACAGCATGAGAGAAAGCAGGTCCTTTTTCAACTTCATGAAATCTTTTGATTGTCTTGTTTTTCTACCTTTGATTCTGGCTTACTTTGTTCCTTCTTTACTTTTTAGACATCCTACCAGTTCTTCATTGATTTTACTCTCCAAAGGGTTTTGGAGTTTTCCAAAATTGTTGTTTTGGTTTACAGTATTGAATTGAATTGATTTTTTTTTTCCTGAGGGGGTGCAAAGGGGAAAGACATGAGGTTAGAATTAAAATACTCTTTTCAATTTAGGTGTGCAACTTGATAGTATAAAAAAGGTTATAAGGCCAATGATGCACAGAATATTAGATGTCCTGTGTGTGTACGAATTTTATTCCTGTATTTGTATCCCACCTTATCTCTTTGAGATTATCAGGGACTCTTAATTTTAGCTCCAAGCCACAGCTCAGTGTGAATGGTTTTGCTAAAAACAAGTGCCTGACCTAAAGTAACCAGTGAATTCTTTGACTTGAATGAAGACCTGAACTTGGATTTCCCCTAGTTCAAGTCCAGCATTTTAACTATTTTACTGCAGAAGCTGGTGAGTTTGCTAGTGATCATGGATACAATCATTTTGGCAAATCTTACCTTATGCTTGAAACATGGTATCATTGGAATCTTAATTCCTTTATAAACACTAGAGAATCTTACATACAACGGAATTTAAAAACCACTATTTGGAATGAGATTTGATGAATTCACATTGTAAAGGATATTACATTCCACAATGAATTGTAAACTGTACCTTCAAAACAATTTGTACTTCCATTTGGGTACCAACGCAACCGATTTCTTTCTGCTTTCCTCTTTTGCCCCAGCAGAGTATGATAAACAAAACAAAAGCCTTATCTTTTTTTGAAGCTTCTTAGAAGAAGGCCAGGCATCCCAGCTGCTTTTGCTGAATATAATGAATTATCTGTTGAATATGTAAATCTGCAAATGGAGTTCCCTTTATTTCTTTAAGATGAAAAGGAACATTGTAAAGGAAGACACTTAAAAGAGGTTTAGCAAGCGTGGAGGAGATGATATGTATGTATTTGATTTTCTTCCAAGACATTAAGAAAATGTGTATCTGCTTACACAGCAGCATGTTGGTGTTAAAAAAAAACAATGACTCCTTGGGTTGAATCCCGCTTCCTAATTACCATCTTTCTTCCTTTTGATAATGGAGATTACTCATCTAATGTCTTCTAGAGTGGGTGATCATAATAAATATAAATAAAAGACATACATTGAATCTCATTAATAATGGTCTTGTAAATTTGCTTGTATGCAATATTTTCTAATTTTACATCATTGTTATGGAATTAGGTGGCTTTTTTTATATAGACTAAGCTACCTATTCATGGTTTTCATTATGCTTTTTTTTTTTGACACCACTTATCCTGAAGACTGTTGTACTCATCCCTTTCTTACTTTTATATTCACAAATTGTTACTAATTTGTGTTTTTGCTGTTTTTCCAGCCTTGATTTCTGTTGAACAAATGGAGATCACTCTGCATACACTCTGCATACATTTTAGATTTTGAAAGCCTACCGAACGGTAAAGTAGAAGAGGTATTAGAATAATATGAATTACAACACTAATGATAAAATAAATTCTGGAAAATTTTCAACACTTTCTAGAATACTGCCAGGTTCACGTTTCTTGGGTCATGGGCATTTTATTTTCAGAATAAATCTTATAGTTTAAAGATACTTACTTCTGAGTAAATGATATGAATGAAGAGAGTATTTGCATCTCTACTTTTTTTAATGGTACCATATATCAAACTATTAATGGCAACATCAGTTTCTATGGTATATCAATTGCCACATTTTCACTGGAGAACAAAATGAAGTTGTGGAAAGAAGCAGAAGACATTAACGCATCTGTTTTTAACAACCAGTAGCTGTTGAATAATTTTCCTTGCTTATTTATTTACTTATTTCTTTATTTATAGTGCTTTTATTCCACCCAGTAAGAAGTGTTTTCTGATTTCACTGTACTGTTGCATCTAATTTATAAGAGCAGTACTTAAATCTTGACAACACATTTCTTTTAATGGGATTCTGCCCTGCATCTTTTTAAAAGGCTATATTTTTTCATGCCTGATCTGCCCTGATTGTTAGCTCTTTTACCCTAAGGGTTTCTGAATGTTTTTTGCGTGCAAACCATAAGAACATAAAAAATAATCATGTTAAGTCAGGCCAGGGATCATCTGAGTTCAGTATTTTGATTTTCATAAACTCAACAAGATACTTTTGGGATGATCATAAAGAGGAGGTGGAGACATACCCCTCTTGCTGCTGTTGTTGAAATTTGTAGACATGCTGCCCCCAACTGAGAAATACTAGCACTGGATGAACCTTTCTCCAAGGAATGTATCAATTCTCTTTAAAATTCTGCAAGTTAGTAGCCATTATTACGCCTTATGGTAATGAATTCCTCAGATTTCCCCATGTAAATATATATATCTATATATATCTATATATATCTATATATATCTATATATATTCTAAATAAATATGTGGAAAGTAAAAGTAAGAAAAAAATAGAAGCCTTTTTAATGGTTTGTTGATTAGAAACTAATGTATCTCCTTCTTGAAGATAAATCCTTCAAATAGGCAGCAGCTGCTGGTAATTTGGTTCAAGTAATTGTACAGCCAATAAGTTGAAGTGCTTATTAAAAAAAAACCTGCTTTCTTATCTGCTTGCAAGTTCAATTCAACTTTTCCTCTTCTAAATCTTTTTCCAAGCACTTTCCCTGAATAATTCTTGGGCTTGATATCTTGCATAAGAGTTTTTCTACCATTTTCTCCATGTCAAGTCTGGTTTTATGTACAAGATCATATTCCCCACTCAGTTGCATTTTTTCTAAGTTAAATAGTTCCAGACATTCCAGCCTTTTCACAAAATTTTTGAGCCCCTGATAATATTGTTTGCTATCTCTTGTACCTTTACTAATCATTCATTCATTCATTCATTCCCAGATGCCTTTTCAACTCTCAAAGTCCATCTAATCTAGTGCACATCATCTCTTTTATAAGTATGCAATCATAACATTTTGCATGCAGCTATTGGGACCAATACAGACCCAAGCACATTCTTAAAATTGGGACTTTCCAAGGCTAATAGCAAAGAAGTCACAAAGCAATATTTGGGCTATGAAAAAAATTATCTAGCAGACTGACTGAGCAATTTCAATTCTAAAACTAGATATGTACACCCTGGTTGAACTTAATGTAGAAAATCATTTAATCCAAGAGAGTCTCCAGCTGATCAGTTATTACAAGGTTTGTGCTTAAATACAAAAATATAAAGTCACAGAAAGCTGATTGAGAGAAGGGGAGAGGTGATTCACTTCTACCCATCAACAGTCTTCTTCCTGGCGTTATATTTTGGGAGAAGATACCTATTTTGTGGACTTAATCCTGAGTAATCAAAAGTGGCTTATAAGTATAGCTGTACTATAGCAAAGATTGATCTGTCCCAATTAATATTTGGCCTCATTTTTTATTAGCTATTCTGTTCAGGGTGAATAAGTGTTCTTAAGGTAGCAGATTTAGGAGTGAGTCATTTGTCATAACTTAGTTTAGGCTGGTTTAGGACTGGCTCAAGCTATATACATCCACAAGGCTACATGTTTCTACTAGGGTATACTGGAGACCTATTCTCTGATACAATGGTTTTCACACTTGTGAGATCTTCTTGTTGTTAGAAGGAAAAGTCCAAGATTCTGAAAGGAAAATGCTGTTTTGAAGTGTATACATGTAGAGGTTGCATTGGCTTCTGTTCATTAGGAAATAATTGAAACATACAATCTGATCTTGCAACTGTATGATGCGGTTTGTCCCTCTATTGTCCCATTTTGGTTAAATATACAAACATTTATTACTATAGTTTCTTGAAGGGAAATTGATTTTAAAGATGTTAATGTGATACTGAATTATATACCAACATGTTGGAATTCATCAATATATGAATAAGTTTAAATTTATTGAGCATGGACTATAGGAAATGAATTTGTTCCATTATAATCAAAAGACTAAAAATGTTAGATTAATTGTATATGTTCATGTCTGCCTATGAATTTGTCTTCTATCTATCTATCTATCTATCTATCTATCTATCTATCTATCTATCTATCTATCTATCTATCTATCTATCTATCTATCTATCTATCTATCTATCTATCATCTATCTATCTATCTATATCTATCTACTTCATATGTATATAAAGGTTTAATGGTATATTTTAAAACTATTTTCTACAGTATATGTTGATAACTGTTTTTATACACTTGGCAATGTTTAATTTTTCCCCTTTTTTATATTCTTTCACTTTATTGTACATTAAAAGAACTAAAATATCATAAATCAATAATGCAAGGAACAAAAGATATGCTGGAAGATACTTCTGGTCTGTAATGTCTTTTGTTTCCCCTCTTTCTATGAAAATGCTAGGGAAAATGCTGCAGAGCTTTGGAGTTAAGGGCTACCAATATAGTGATGACACTCAATTCTATTTTGCTCAAAACAACTTAACTTTGAACAGTTCCTAGCATTTGTAGCAGGCTGAATGAGAACAAAGAACCAATATTGCTTTTTAAAAATACAAAATATGTTGGAATTTGGAATTCATCCTAGCTAGGAAAACATTTTCTTAAAAGTTGAAAATTATATCACATATTAAGGTATGGAGTTTCAGAAATTGGAAATGGCAAGGACCCTATTGCACAAATAGATAGTATACACCAGCTATAATCTTTGGCATGCAGCTGAACTGAGTTATCTACATTGTATTTGCATATTGTCTAAACAACTGTGTTTTTCCTTATTAAGAGGTATCTTTAACAGCATGCAGAAACATTAACTACTACAAAATTGCATAACTAGGCTCTTGATCAGTACATTATGCAATGATGTATAATTTTAATATTGAATGATCTCCAATTTTTGTCTATATTTTCCATGGTACCATTTCAGATGCTGGTCTTAATTTTTAAAGCACCTAATGGCCTAAATATTTGCAGGGCCACCTGTTTTGCTATGAACCTGATGGGTTCTTAACATCTATGAGAGGCCATTCTGAGATCTATTCCCTTGCAGCAATCTCCACCTAGGGAATATGAAAATAGCTTTTTGGAGGGAGCTCTAAATAATATTCTATGTTTAATTTCTGAAGCATCCTAAAGGTATCTAAACCCATCATGTGTTTCCCCTAGTTTGTCATATCCTATCTATGGTGAGAAGAAATTAGTTTGGAATGGCTTGGAATTCATCAGGTGAACTTGCAGCTTAACCTTCCCCTGCCTCAATTAAACTATACTGTAGCAGTTGCTGCTAATGCCCGACCTTGTCAACTTTAGTGCTGCTCTGTGAATCAACAAATGACATGGGAAGAAGGAAAAACAAACAAACACAGAACTGTGTTTCACTTTGACATCATTCTAGTTTGCCTTTTGGATGGTTTCAGCCAATAGCAGGTGAATTGAACAAGCCTCCTTTTTTCTTTTATCCATCAGTCTTCAAACTGATCTCCATTGAGATGGACTGTGAAATGGAGCTGGGACATTGCTTGCAATCTAGCCCATGGCCCCAAAGTGACGTTGAAGCAAAACAATATCCTTGCTAGGTAACCTTGCTAATTGCACAGCATTGCCTTTATCAGTACTGAGTTAACAATGCCATGTGCTACCATAGGGACCCATTCAAAACCACACATGGTGGTGGTGGGGTGTCAATGAAATGCATTCCATTTTGGAGTTAAAATTTGCGCTATTTTTTTCAGTTTTCAGGAAGAGAATTCAAACACATTGTTGTAAGTTAGCTTTTTCGAGTGTTGCTTCATAGCCATTATTAATGTTTTACATTACAATTATTGTGGTATGGCTTTTCTTAGATATGCAGTGTAAAAGTATTCTAAATAATAGTCAAATCACAGATCAATATACTGAAACATGTTTACAACTGCAATCCTCTGGAAAATGACTTGAGTTTAAACAAAAGTTAGCATATTGCACTGAATTCCCAATGACAATTCCCAATGATGAGACAAACCCAGAAATATATCACAGAGGTTTCTTTTATCCATATCCCAGAACATTATTGTCATTGAATTATAAATTGAATGTATATAAAAATATATCATGCCATTTTTGTTACCAGGCACACTTTCCCTAAATCCTTATTAATACCACTTCATCTCCATTTTCTCTCATTAATCATAAATAAGTAAAACAAATGTTAAACCTGATCCTGCAGGTTTAACATTTGTAACTAAGTGTTAGCATCATTTGCTACCATTTATCAATAAGAAGTTGAACACATTTTATACTCCATAATGTGACTGTCTCATTTGCTTTATGTCTAGCATTTTATGTATAGGAGTCTACAATATGATACGGTGTTAGTAAATTAGTACTGTCAGAGTTTCTCATTCTGTAGTGTCACTGATTTCATGTCACCAATATTAAATTTGAATTATTAACCACAGGAGCAACACTTCTGAAAGTCTACTGAAGAAAGACGTCACATACTGTGTATGTGAACAGATTTCTCTTGCAGGATACAAGTGAAAAAGTAAATTTACCATCAATCCTTGCATTTATGACATTTGCAGGTCTGTGAAGCAAAGGAAAGCTGAAATAAGATCATAAGTAGAGTTGCAGTTTCTATGAGCAACTGCTTTGCTTAACAACTTTGTGGTTTCTAAACAAGGACTTCCTGAATAAGTAAATATTGCTATGCACTGAGAAGTGAAAGTCATAAATGAGCAACTAAAATTCTTTTAAAAATTCAAAGATACATGATTCCTCTGTTTTAAAATGTTTTATACTACAGTGCATTATTTTCTGTTTTCAATCAGAAAAACTGAAAGTAATGCATTTTAATAATTGTTTGGGTAAGTGTATATAGTTACATAATGGTAAACATTCAGTGTTCTTTTTTGAATTTGACAAAGAGCTAGACAATTACTTCAGCACCAATCATGGGCAATTATCAAGTTACAGCTATATTTCTAAATTGCTATTTGCCAAATATGGAAATTGAAATGAAGCATTTATGGCTATTTGTTGGGATCCACTCCCAACAATTTGGATGTTGCCAGCAAGGTATGCATAGCTTATATGTACCCAAAATACCTTAACTCATAACTGTTTAATTGAGGGCTTTTTTGTACTTCCCAGTTGTTCCAATGTCAAAACAGGCATCAATTCATTTCTGGAGGCCAGAAATCAATAATGTCACCCTCTATTAATTATCCACTCACCAGCAAAGTGACCCCAGGGCATGTTTTTCTAGTCTACTTCTAAAGTTTCTGGTTTAACACCTCAGGCCCTTGTATCTGGACTGGAATGGTGCTGTTCCATTTGCTACGGGCTCACTCTACAGTCCATTGACTACTTTGCCGAGGAAGAAATGCTTCTTGAATTGACTCAATACTTACTATCTTCTGCAATTGTTTTTAAAACTGCATTCCATCATGAGTGCTGAAACAGCACTATGACTCTAACTCTTCCCTTGTAAATACAATAGAAGTGTTGTGATTCAAATCCTGACAAAGTTTTTTAATTACTACTTTTCTTTCCTTGAATTTGCTACTTCTGTCTGTCTGTCTGTCTGTCTGTCTTTCCGTCCGTCCGTCCCTCCCTCTGTCTCTTCATTGATGTACCATTTCAGCATTTTTCAGTCACCAGAAGGGTTTTACCCTCAACTTTCCTCAGACTGTACCAGAGTAAAAGGCCTCTGGTGTTTAGGTACATTGAGTTTAATTAAATATGCCATAGGAAGGCAGAGTACTTGTTGGATTCACTGGCAGTAAATGTTGGGATCTGGCTTGATCCAATTGATTCTTTGTATCTGTTACATGCTATTTAAAGAGTTCTTTGGCCTAATCATATCCCTTGCTGAATAGAAGCCCAAAGACGAGATTTTAGTTCCTATTTCCGTGTAGACTGAAAACCTTCACATAGAGTTAATGGGGCAAGGCCAAGAAGAAAAAAGATTAGTTTAAGCCAATAGTCAAGTATGGTCACTCACACCTTAGCCTCCACCTTCATGAGGCCTGTCTCCTACCAGCAAGACTTTGGATAAAATAGTTTCCCTCACTTAACAGTCAAAAGAAGTACTCAAGAAGATTTTCTTTGAGAATGCCTGTCAGATGTTCATGTTGCTGGATGAATAATCCTACTTTTCTTTTAGGTTTATCAGCATCTGATATGACCTAGTCTTGTCAAAACAGTAACCTTGCTGGTATTTTGTGCCTATTTATTTCTGCTGGTATTTCTGGCAGCTGACCAAAGCAAAAAAGCCAAGCAATGGCATGTCTGTGAACTGAAAAAGTGCCTGGTCATATACTGTAGGCCTGTCTAATATATTTTAATGCCATCAAGTTCTGTGGTGGTGGTGGGGGAATCTTTGCTAGATGTCAGAATGATTCTAATAGAAGAAGAATATATGTAGCTCAGGGTTGAACTATGGAATCCTTGGTGCATTCTGAGCTTGGCTGATTAATCAAGTATTATCTGGCAAGCTGGTCTTCAGTCCACACTTTTGTTGTCTTGATGGACCACCTCATGTGAGCTTCCCCCAAAGTCTGAAGTGGAATGTACAATTGAGAACTATGTTTTCACCAGTGTTTATTATTAAAGCAAAATCACAGTAGAAATCTACTTTTCTGTAGTGTAAAATATTTTTGTACTGCTGGAGGCAGTTATATAGGCACAATATTTGGATGTGCTAAATTTCCCTGGGACTTTCAGCAGTTCAAATCAATCTAGACAGATTGTGAGTATAAAATGGATACAAGAAATTGAACCGAATGTGACCAAATCAGTTCAGGAAACTTCAAATGGTTTACCCACATGGACTCATGTGCTTTAATGGTCATGATAGATGTGAATAAGATGAGTATAATTTGGTGTTTATTTGGAAGTTTTTAACCTCTGAATCAGATTGTTCTTCTAAATCAGTTCAGTCTTCTGAAAGGAACTGAATTAAAATCTGCCTGTTGGGGCTAGAGAGAAAGTGGCTAATTTTAAACACAAGATTTGTTCTGTGGATTTAAAAAATTCTTTACAAAGCTTCTTTAGAACTGCAAGTACTCAATCTAATAACTGTTAATTATTTATAATGACATATCATCCCCATTAGAACAGCAATTGCACTGCCATGTATTTAGTATCATGTCAGCATACCCTCCCAATTACACAGGAGCCTTAGAAATATATTCAGTCAAAATATAAATCTGTACATGAACAGCATTTAATTTTCTTCTCTAAAATAAGAATGCATGAAAAATACAATTCCTCATAATGTTTAGATAAACACACCACATTTATAACTGCTTAATGTATTGAACAACCAAACCTGTGTTGTATTTGCACAGATTGGCAATTTGGTTGCCGGTACTAAGATAAGAGTTGCTACTTGTGTTCTCTTTTATTTCAAATATGGAAGCTGCATTTCAAGCCAAAGATAAAGTCATCAATCTGGGATTGCTGTCAATTGGCTGGAAGAGGGAAGACCATAAACTTGGTAAAGAACTAGCCTAATTGTGAAGAGGCCAGCCAACAGCAAGATTTGTCATGCCCAGGACTCTGACACTGAAGAAGCTATTCCAGCTGAACCACTGGAATATCAGCCTCAGGAAACACAAGTCAGGAATCACCTAGGCCAGGGGTGTCAAAATCATGGCCCGGGGGCTGGATGCATCATGCGCTGGCCATGCCCACTCCCAGTTTAGCAATGGGGGAAAAAGTCACGATACGTCATGTGACGATGATGTGACGATGTGAGTTTGACACCCCTGACCTAGGCTGATCAAATACTGGTGCTATTGAAACAGCTGGAACAGTGAAATTAAGACATTGAGTCTCCAAGCCCTGAGACTTGGAGATTAGAGCGGAGAGCAGAGCAAAGCTATTCAGAGAGGCTCCTTGCAAGCAAGGAAGTAACACTCTTAATTTAAGATAATTGGCTGTAGCCTGATTTAAGAGGCAGCCCTGACCCATCAATGGATTTGCCTGCCTGTGGACTAAGGCAAGGCTTAGCAATTGAAACATTTTTGATAGATTAAATGTGACAGAGAAGTTCTATTTGTAGAATGTCATAACAAATTGCATAATAGGGAAACTCAAAGAATCAAGGGCAGATTAAAGTTATCTCTTCCTGAACAAGAAAATTATTGAGGAGTGGAAATTTATAACCAGTCTTTTGTTTGTATTTATTGTATTTATATCTGTTGGCAAATGTTTAAAGTGAAATTGATCACCTTTATAAAAAAGGTGTGGAATGCATTTTACATATATTTTCATAAATCAGTAGAAGAAATTCAAATACAGTTCTCAGCGGTCCGAACTCTGGACCTAAACCAGGATGAAAACGCCACATGCTTGTAGGTTTAACTGGCTTTATTCAGCTGGACTCTGGCACACGTTGAGTTCTAGCAGCAGCAAAATAGCAGTCTGCAAGGATGCAAAGTCAGTGCTGGGAGCTTCTGCCTCCCAGTGTGCTTTATTGAGGCGAGCCATGCCCTCTCCTCCCTGGCTGGCCTTGCCCCATCATTAGTCATGCAGTAGCCTGGCCGGCGGGCTCCGCCTGGCCATTCCTTGACCCAGAACAGCTGATTATTGGGCTGGAACACCTGGTCATCATCTGGAGCTTCCGATCTCTGCCAGCAGTTTTCCTCGCATCACCACGCCTCCCCGCTTCGCAGCTGAGCCCCGTCGCTTCCTCTGTCACCGCTGCAGCCTTCCTGACACCCCCCCCATCACCGGTGCTCCATTGTGTCTGTTGCCATGGTTCTGACACCCCCCTTCACCGGTGCTGCCCCGTCCCGCCCTGTTATGGCAAACCCCGGACATCAGGGTTTGACAGGCGGCTCCCCTCACCAGGACCGCACCTGGAAGACAGCAAGCAGAGTTAGTGAGTTATCACATTATCGCATCTTCCCCACCCCCATCCGGTTTGCAGGGATGCTTCTTATGGAACTTGGTAATCAGCCTTTCTGCCTGCATATTCCTATTCGCCACCCATGAGGCCTCTGTGAGGGGATACCCTTTCCACCGAACCAGATACTGCAACCATCCCCGATATAGTCAGGAATCCAACACCTTGTCTATCTCGTAATGGGTCTCCCCCCCACCTCCACTGGTTCAGGTAGGGCAGCCACTGATGACCGAATGTGGGCTTCCCTTACCAGCTTCAGCAAACTGCTGTGAAATACTGGGTGCATTTTACCCAGCAACCGGGGTAACTTGAGCTCCACTGTTACAGGATAAATAACCCGTACGATGGGGAATGGGCCCAGGAACTTCGGGCCCAGTTTCCAACAGGGGATCTTTCATTTTAAATACTTGGTTGACAGATACACCTTCTCCCCCACCTGGAACGGCTTCTGTGGAACCCGTTTTTTTTTTGCTTGCATCTTCTGGGTCTCTGCAGCTTTCCGCAGGGCTATTTTCACCACTCCACATACCCCTGGCAGGGTGTCTACCCAGTCTTGTTGGCCAATAGGAGTAGGGGTCTCTCGAGGATATTCCTGTATGGGAATGAAGTCTTGTCCGTGCACCACCTAGAAGGGGGGAAAACCCCTTACTGCTATGGACCGTATTATTGTATGCCACCTAAGCAAATGGTAGAAGATCCGCCCAGTTAGATTGTTGGTAGGTGACATAGCACCTAAGGTATCATTCCACTATGGCATTAGTCCTCTCTGATGCCCCGTTAGTACTTGGATGGAACGCCAAGCTTAACCCCTGGGATGACCCTAGCATCCTGACGAACTCCTGCCAGAACCTGGCCATGAACTGGACATGCCAATCCAAAATGATTCTCCACAGTGCACCATGGAGGCGATAGATATGTAACAGAAACAGTTTAGCCAGCTTCCGTGCTGATGGTAAGCCAGGGCAGGGTACAAAATGGGCCTGTTTTGAAAATAAATCGATGATCATCCATATGACGGTCTGGCCGTTGCTCTCCAGTAGTTTCACAACGAAATCCATGGCTATCTCCTCCCATGGCTGGGTGCGGTCGGCCACAGACTGTAAGAGGCCAGGGGGCTTCCCTATATAGGATTTGCGGTCACGCAGACTGGGCAGTTTTTTTACATAGTTTTCTATCTCATGTGGCATTCTGGGCCACCAAAATTGTCTTTTGGCTAAATGAAGAGTTTTTAGGAATCTGAAATGTCCAGCCTGTTTTATGTTGTGGCACCTCCATAACACTTGTGGCCTCAGGGAGCTGGGTATATACAATTTACTACCTTTCCATGCCACCCCATCCCGGTGGGTAAGCATAGCAATAGCAATAGCACTTAGACTTATATACTGCTTCACAGTGCTTTACAGCCCTCTCTAAGCGGTTCACAGAGTCAGCATATTGCCCCCAACAATCTGGGTCCTCATTTTACCCACCTCGGAAGGATGGAAGGCTGAGTCAACCTTGAGCCGGTGAGATTTGAACCGCCGAACTGCAACTAGCAGTCAGCTGAAGTAGCTTGCAGTGCTGCACTCTAACCACTGCGCCACCTTGGTTCCTAGCATGGTCCAGTGCTCCAGGAACCAAGGGTCCGTTATGAGTTTGGTTTGTAAGCGACGGGTCAATTCCTCTGCACTTACAACTGGTCATCAGGCGAAAAGCCGCACAGCTTGTTGCAGTGAGGGGGGAATGATGGCATGTACCACTTCCTCCCTGCAACTATAGTATTGCGGCATCCTAGACAATACGTCAGCCAGGAAGTTCCTTCCGCCAGGGATGTACTTCAAAGTAAACCGAAAATGTTGGAAGTACCTGTTTGGGTGACAACCGCTGGGGGGCTTGGAGTGCCTCGAGGTTTTTATGGTCTGTCCACACCTCGAATGACACTTTACTACCCTCCAGGAAATGTCATGAGGACCCACCGGACAGCGAAAGCCTCCTTTTCCCAGATAGCCCACCTCTGTTCGGTTTCGGTGAGTTTACGGGAGGTCTATGCACACGGCTGTAACACGCCCCATTCGCCTGCCTAGAGAAGTACAGCAGCTACTGCTACATTGCTGGCATCCACTTGGACTACAAAGGCCTGTTCGAGATCTGGATGTTTCAGTACCGGGTCCTTAGCAAACAAGGCCTTCAGGGCTTCAAACGCCCACTGGCACTCCACTCGGCTTCGGCTCCTGCTGCCATGCCGGCCAGGTAGCTGCCTTGCCCCTCAGGTCCCATGGCTGCCAGGTATAGGCCTCTCGGAAGCTGGCCTCTCCAAACCGCTCCTGCAGTATCTCCATAGTGTGGCTGCCAGATGCAGTTGAGTAGCTGACATCGTTGTCGTCTTTGCCAGTCAACCTTCATTCCTGCCACAGAGTCGTATGCATCCCAGAAGAACTGGGGTGCAGTAGCTGAGATCCAGTCTCAGTGGTCACAGACGAGCTGTGCCACCACTCTCCCCTGGGGCCTTGCTCCTGGACCATGTCCAAGGCTGGCTGTCCCAGTGGCAACAATGCAACACGCTCCTTTGGACACACGTCTGGCAGTGCTGGCTCCCCTCCTTGCTCTGGCATAAAGACCACCTCTGCCACTTGCTCCACCAATGCGCCTACATCCACTGCTGGAACCGTCCCCTCTGCCATCCTCCCCACTGTTCTCCTACCTTTCAGTTAAAAGAAGCAGGCAAATTGAAACAGTGGATGAAATTGAAGTGGTGATTGTCTATAACTTGAATGTGATTATTGATAGCTGATAAAATCAAGTGATTAATTGTTGTGAATATACATTATATACATTATAAGTTATATATCATTAATTATATATAGAATATCAGTAAGTTATTTATATTAACTATAAGTAATTTTGTATAGAATATTGGCAATTTATTTATTTATATTTAATTAGATATATAAGAAAAATTGAGATATAAGCAGTATATGAGAAAGTGGAGTAATTTGTTTAAGATACTTAAAATGACAAGTACAACAACAATTATGAAAGGTGGTAAAAAACCTGTAACATCAATAATCTCCCCTGCTGGTCAAAGGTCAATGGAAAGTATGTTGGGAGGGGAAAAGGCAAGTTCAAATACAACTATGCAAGGGGTACAAACATCACTGAACCTATTGCAAGAAACAGTGATGAAGATGCAGGAGGTAATAACAAAAGGTTTGGATGATGTGAAAAATGAGATGGGTGAGATGAAAAATGATATACATAAAATAGATGATAAGGTAGGAATAATTCAGGGGGCTATAGCAAAAAACGAACAACAAATAAAAGAAGTAGAGGCCAGAACTGATCAGACAGAAAAAAGATTAGATTTGACAGATAATAAGCTTCTAGAAATAAATAAAAATTTGGAAGAGGCAATTACTCATCTCGAGATGGAGAAGTCTATGTTTTACTTGAGATTCCAGAACATTCCAGAAACTAAAGAAGAAAATTTACCAGAGCTTATGGCAGAGATTCTGGAAGAGACATTAAACAAATCTAGACAAGAAATTTTAAACAAATTTGACAAGGTGTATAGAATTTATACCAATTTCGCAAGAAAACATAGACTTCCGCGGGAGGTACATATCAGATTTCTGAGGAAAATGGTGAGAGATGAGATCTTTAGCAGAACAAGAAGAGACCCGTTGACATATAAGGAAAAGGAAATATTGGTATTAAGACAGATTCCGCGTAGAGTGAGGGAAAAAAGAAGGACGTACAACTTTTTATCGACTCAACTGATAAAATACAAAACTATGTTCAGATGGCTCATCCCAGAAGGGATGTTGATCACGTGGAGAGAGAAGAAGTTTAGAGTTGATTCATTAGAAAAGGCACAAGAATTCTACGAGCATTTCCTGGCAGGAGATGAGGAGAGTAAGGATGAGAATGAAAGTAGAAACCAGGAGGATCAAGTGTCAGATGGCCTAATGGAGGAGCAAGTGTCTGGGGAAAGAAAAGACTTAGGAAATCATGAAAGAGAAGGAGCAAGAACAAGGGCGCAAACAGAAATACGAACAAAAGGAGTCTCAAAAACAATTACCAAACAATAAAGTGGAGGAAGGAGAGATTAATATACTGTCAATAAACATTAATGGTCTAAATTCACCTGTTAAAAAAAAAAGAGTCCTGT
>QLTV01002132.1:1845486-1879036 GCA_003457575.1 Thermophis baileyi
ATACGGAGAAAGAAGGTAGGATTTTAATAGTAGAAATAGTAACTGGGCAAAAACTAATTTTATTCGTGGTAATATATGCACTGAATAAAAATCAGAATTTTTTTTTACTCCAAATTACACAAAAAAATAACAGAGATAAAATGGGATAATTTATGTATAGTAGGCGACTTTAACGTGATCATAGATAACAAAAAAGATTATAAAAGTACAAATAAGAAGAAAATTAGAAGACACATCAAATACTTTTTTGAATATGGCGAAAGAATTGGATATAGATGATGCATGGAGGAAATTAAACCCACAAAGGAGACAGTACACGTTTTTCTCAAACCCCCATAGATCGTGGTCTAGAATAGACATGGCCTGGATGAATCCAGAGCTGATAATTGAAGTGGAAGAGATAGAGATCTTACCAAACAAGTGGGTTGACCATAACCCAGTGAAAATAAAATGGAGAGGTAGGAGAAGAAAAAAAGTCAGGTGGTCACTTAATCTAAATATCTTAAAGGAAAAAACATATATACAAAAGATAGAAAGAGAATTAGATTTTTTCTTTAAAGAAAATACAAAGGAACAAACATCTACCCAAAATGTGTGGGATACAATGAAAGCGTATTTGAGAGGTCTGACAATTAGCACTTAGCAATAGCACTTAGACTTATATAACCGCTTCATAGTGCTTTACAGCCCTCTCCAAGCGGTTCACAGAGTCAGCATATTGCCCCCAACACTCTGGGTCCTCAATTTACCCACCTCCGAAGGCTGGAAGGCTGAGTCAACCTTGAGCCGGCGAGATTTGAACCGCTGAACTGCTAGACAGTCAGCTGAAGTAGCCTGCCGTACTGCACGCTAACAGAAATACGAACAAAAGGAGTCTCAAAAACAATTACTAAACAATAATGTGGAGGAAGGAGAGATTAATGTACTGTCAATAAACATTAATGGTTTAAATTCACCTATTAAGAGAAAACGTGTACTGTTAGATCTTCTGAGACAAGAGATGGACATAGTCTGCATACAGGAGGTGCATATTAAAGAAAAATTTGCAAATTTGCTAAATTATCCAAAATTAGGGAAATTATATTCTGCACTCGCCCAAACAAAAAAAAGGGGGAATCGTGATTTATATAAAATAATGGTTAAATTTGAATTTCATATATACGGATAAAGAAGGTAGGATTTTAATAGTAGAAATAGTAACTGGGCAAAAACTAATTTTATTCGTGGTAATATATGCACTGAATAAAAATCAGAATTTTTTTTTACTCCAAATTACACAAAAAAATAACAGAGATAAAATGGGATAATTTATGTATAGTAGGCGACTTTAACGCCATCGTAGATAACAAAAAAGATTATAAAAGTACAAATACGAAGAAAATTAGAGACACTTAACAAATACTTTTTTGAATATGGTGAATCATATTATCGTTAGAGGTGTTGTTGAATCAGGTAAGAGGAAATCAGGAAATAAAAGGACTCAAAATTAAAAAAGAAGAGTATAAGACGCAAGCATTCGCTGGTGATATGGTGTTTATTATCGAAGAACCTTTAAACTCAGGACCTAAATTACTGCAGGAAATAGAGGATTTTGGTGACTGATAATTGAAGTGGAAGAGATAGAGATCTTACCAAACAAGTGGGTTGACCATAACCCAGTGAAAATAAAATGGAGAGGTAGGAGAAGAAAAAAAGTCAAGATAGGGAATTGGAGAAACGATTGGGGATCCAGGTAACAAAAAAAGTCAAATATTTAGGGATATGGATGACAGCGAAATGCTTGTCAATAAAAGATGATAATTATACTAAATTGATACAAAAATTCAAAAAGATTTAGAAAGTTGGACCAAACTGCAAATTTCTTTAATTGGGAGAATAGCCACCATAAAGATGAATGTACTACCAAAAATTATTTACCTTTTTCAAACAGCTCCAATAAAATTAGGGAAAATTTTTTACACAGATCTAAACAAAATAATCTTGAAATTTATTTGGAATGGGAAGAAAGCTAGGATAAAGAGTAAATTGTTACAAGATAAAAGGAGCAGAGGAGGATTTGGAGTCCCAGATTGGGAATTATACCATCAAGCAGCGGCAGCAGCATGGCTAAGGGAATGGATATTACTTAACAATAAAAGAATATTAACCATAGAAGGTCATGATTTACAGGTAGGCTGGCATGCCTTCATCTGGGAAGGAAAACACAAATCTCATAGCTATTTTCAGAGACATCATGTAAGGGGAGCATTATTAGAGGACTGGATAGAGATCAAGAAACGATACTATATCAAAACACCAAAATGGATATCTCCCATGGAAGCAACAATCTACCCTGATGTTTTAAATTTGGATAAAAAAATAACCTATAAAGAACTATTAGATGTACAAGATAATCTTAAATCAATGCAAGATTTGGCTTTGGTTGGAGTAAAAATAGACTGGTGGCCCTACCTGCAAATTCAATCTAGGTATAAAAAAGACATGTCACAATATGGATTTCAAAGAGAATATCAAGAATTGGATAAAATTTTAATAGGAGCAGAAGATAAAATGATATCAAAAATTTACAATTGTCTATTAAATGTCAAAATGGAGGAGGAAACAGTCAAAGAAGTAATGGTAATATGGGCTCAAAACTTTGGCTATACAATTGAATTGGAGTATTGGGAGAAAATTTGGGATCAAAATTACAAACTTACAATGGCAGCATCATATAAAGAAAACATTTATAAAATGTTTTATAGGCAAGACTGGCAAAAATGTCCGTGAATATAACAGCTAAATGTTGGAAATGTCAACATGACCAGGGGACGTACTACCACATGTGGTGGATGTGCCCAGAAGCAAAAAAATATTGGAGAAAGATCCAAAGGTGGATAGAGGAAATCATAAAACAAAAATTAGACTTAAGACCGGAATTGTTCTTGGAAAACTTCGGACCTAAACCAGGATGAAAACGCAACACGCTTGTAGGTTTAACTGGCTTTATTCAGCCGGACTGTGGCACACGTTGAGTTCTAGCAGCAGCAAAATAGCAGTCTCTAAGGATGCAAAGTCAGCGCTGGGAGCTTCCACCTCCCAGTGCATTTTATTGAGGTGAGCCATGCCCTCTCCTCCCTGGCTGGCCTTGCCCCATCGTTAGTCATGCAGTAGCCTGGCCGGTGGGCTCTGCCCAGCCATTCCTTGACCAGGAACAGCTGATTATTGGGCCAGAACAGCTGGTCGTCGCCTGGAGCTTCTGATCCCTGCCAGTGGTTTTCCTCGCATCGCCATGCCTCCCCGCTTCACAGCTGAGTCCCGTCGCTGCCTCTGCCACCGCTGCAGCCTTCCTGACACCCCCCATCACCGGTGCTAGATTGCATCGGTCGCCACGGTTCCGACACCCCCTTCACCAGTGCCCCACCCCGCCCCATTATGGCAAACCCCGGACGTCAGGGTTTGACAACAGTGACTATAGCCATTTCTCTTTCTTTCAGCTAACATAGAAATAAGTAGAAAATTGGTGTATTGCAAAACAATACATTCATCTCTAATAAATTCCATAGACAGTCTTAGAAAATAAAAAAATAGGTGGTTGCAGCTCAGTTTGTTTCAATATGTATGAAACTGTCCAGAAAAAATGTTGGAGGACGTTACTACATTGTAGAAGGGTTGTTTTGTGCGTGTGCCTTCAAGTCAGTGTTGACTCTTGAAAACTATCTATTAGTTCCTACATGTTTTCTTGACAAGATTTTTTGAAGTTGGTTAGCTCTTCTTCCTAGGATTGAGAGAGGGGGACTAGCTCAAAGTCATAAATCTATGCTTAAGGAAGGACTAGAACTCATGGTACCTGGTTTTTAGCTTGGTGTTTTAACCATTACACCAAACTGGCTCACTTGTAGGAGTTGAGAATTGTGAAACCAAGTAACTTCCTCAGCTTGTCTTCTGATAAATTCCCCCAGCAATAATCTTCTGTAGTGATCATGAAATGCTGTCAAAATAAAAAAGTGACCCTAAAATCTTGTCCAGGATGTCTCTCATCCTTTTCATACAACTCAACACATTGAACCATGAATTTATAAACAACATTGTATTCTAAGCTCCAAGAATCCATCCATGCAGAGGTCAGAAGAAGGCATTGTTCATTGATACCAGTGCTGCCACAATTCTGTAAATTTGATTCTATTTCCATTCAGATAAAAAGGAATGTTATGTGTGAGAATGCTAATTTTTTAAAAAAATATATGCTACAGAAGAACCAGACAAATACACAGATTTGACCATAATAGAAGGAAGTCTTGTTAGAAGAACTCTATGAGATTGACCTCTGTAGACCCTTTTTGAAGCTGCTTGGGAACTTTTTCAACACTCCAACAGAATATTTTCAAGATGGCAACTTTTAAAAACTCTGAATATTTTTACAAATTTGGAAATCAGTCTAGGGGTACGGAGCATATATAAGCATCAGGACTGCTTCTCTTTAGTTTTGTGCTTTCCCCTCTGTACCTACCTATTGGATTTTGGTGGAATAAAGGATTTTATCAATATTAAAAAATAAATGGCAATTGGGCAAGATCTTCAGGAGAATATAAAAAAATCTAAAAGACTGGAATAAGCAATTTTTATTTAAACTATTTTATTGTATATAATGCCAGTCCTATTTTTGCAACATATTGATTGTATTTGTACAACTTTGCCAGCCCTTGGGGTAACCAGATGTTACTTAAACTTCCATCATTTTGCACAAGAAATCTAAATTATGCCTTGAAGATGTTCAACAAAAACCACTGTATTAGAACACTGCATTTCATTTAATGTGTTGCTCTATCAACTATTTGAATTCCAACTTTATACCAAATATTAAAAGATGCATCCTATTAAATCCAAAGTTTTATTATGGTATATTAATAACTGAAGAATCAAAGAGTGACTTCTTTGAAAGAATTTGCAGTCAACAGCCATTGTCTTTTATTCCAGGATTTCATCTCAGGGTATGGGGTTTTCATTCTTCAAATGTCATCATTATTAAAGAGATAATTAATTTCCAAACCAGAAAATATGATGAATATCAAAGGCTAATACCTGTTCTAAATTGTCTAGGTTTTCAAAAATGTAGCTCTACAAATTGCACACTTTCATTTGAGTAATTGTGATTAAAACCAACCAACCATCTTCTAGTTTACACTACATAAAGTGTTACTGAAATTTTGGAAACAGAAAAATATAATTTAGCATTATTTTGTTATTATAATTCAGATGTGTGTGTGCCAGGCACACCAATAGGTGCATTTACACATAATGAACCTAACAATTTAAAGCTTGGCAGACTACCAGACTGACTTAGTGAATGCTAAATTTTCCATAGGACAGTTTCTGTGTATTTTAATGCACTCTACAGTATTTGAGGATCTGCCAACCCATCTGAATTTATTTTGAATGGCAGCACATCTGCCAAATGTCCTAGTTGATTTACTCTATGGGCAACTTTTAATTAGCATTCAGTACATGCATCTGCAGACTAGATTAACTGACAGTGTCCATTGGGTACAAAAGTATTCTTGGCTTTAAATCTCCAATGATAATACAATTAATTCATGTTATTGGACACATGTGTGCTAATAATGTTAATGTGCACACAACAGAACTAGTGTTCCCTATTAAAAAATCATTATTAATTGTTTGGTGTTAAATTGGTGTTAAATTGAGAAATAATATCAGAGACTAATTTTTTTCCTAACATGCATATAAAACACAATGAACACTCAATTTAATTAACCATTTGGGGGAAGGGTATGCCCATTACTATGTGTATTACATTAAGTACATCCTTTGCATCAACTACATAATTTGCATCATTTAGCATTATGCAAATGATGCAAACTGAGGGAAATAATGCAAATTCCTTAATTATGGATGATATCTGAATAGAAAATTGTCAACTTGGAGAATCTTCTAAATTGATTTCTGGTAAAGGAATAGCAGTGGAGCAACTAAAAAATTAGATATACTGGTAGATATTGAAAAAACATTAGGGGTGCTACCAGGTATTCTGGAAAATTGGGAAGGTTTTTTTATTTTTTACTGTAATAAACTGTTTTTTAGATAGCAAAGAGATCTGAATACACACATAGATACTAATAGCTCTACAATATCCTCTTCCAACCTAAAAAAGATTAGGAAAATCCAGGGTAATACAATAATTATGTCCAGTAACAAAATTAGCTCTGACTTGCACCAACTAGTACCTTTTTATTTATTTTGCTTAAATGTTAGGATATATTTAAAAACAGTTCAGCAGAAAGTAAATTAAATTAAAAAAATAGGGGGGGGGGAAATGGAAAATATAAATTTTAAATTTATTTTATTGAAAATTGGGCTGTGGAAGTATATTTATTTAAAAGCAAATAAATACCTTGGTTGAACTGACATTTCAAACTGAGTCAAGAAAATTTGAATCAGATACCCCCAAAGGAACTTGGATGATATGAACATTTCTATGGGTGTGCAGAAATGATTCCCCCCACAAATGGATATGGAAATCCATATTGAATTAACCCTATTATTCAATTTGAGCATCCAAAGGTATGTATTTGCAAGTGAGATCATTAATAATGTGCTGCCAGATGAATCCCTATTTGTCAACTTATGCTATTGGTTACAACCTAATTTATAAAGAATTACTAATGTCATAAAGACTTGAAATAGAGAGCATCATTACTGAAAATATTTGATAACGTAAGTTGGGTTAATGGAAAAATTGTGAATTATGCTATAAGAATAGCAGAGAAAATGAACATCAGGAATTTTTATCACTAAAGACAAAATTGTTCTCAACAATTCAATAATGGGCATACAGAATTTGAAAGAAAACCTTCTCAAGTTATTCCTAGCTATCAGAAAGCATTTTATCATGTGTTGCTTGAAAAACATTGCAAAACCGGGTTGCAGTTAAAATGGCTTAATGTTTACTTGTCAATGATCCATGATGTAAAGCTTTGGTCTAGTAATGGTTTTTATGAGATGGCAGTCAGGATGAGAAACATGGTGATGGATGGAATTTATGGCTATGGAATAACTCCTATTCAAGAATACTGCTGTCTCAATCTTACAACACCCACCATCAAGTAAGTACATGCAACATTTCAAATCAACGCAGTACTAATGATTATTTCCTTCTGCAGGTACAGAAAGAAACATCTGTTGTCAGCAAAAGAGTTGCCATTTCTCAGAGTAGGTGAAGGCAATATGTTGTGAGGAGAAATTCACTCCTCGGCTATAAACAAGATTTATTCCAAATTGTTTTCTCACAGAAACCTATTCTTACTTCCAATTTGTAATGCTTATAGTTTCTGAAAATGTCTGCTACAATATCTCTATTAGAAATGTTGTTTGAAAATGATAGCCTTGATTCCAGTGGGGAGATATTCATTTTCTGGTTGTTCTAGAATTCAGAGAATAACTCCTGCCATTTTTCAAACTAAATATTGAACACACACTGCACCAAAACATTACTTTAATCTAATTATGCATTAGATTTAACACCTAATTGTGGCAGATTGCCCTGAAAAATTCAGTTTAGTGAATAGATTACACCAAACCAACCTTATTGTCAAACATGTTAATCAACTAAAATATGAAAATGTAGTTATTTTACATTCATTGTTCCTAAGTAAATTAATACTCTCTCATGCACTTATTAGTGAGGAACAATTTACCAGAAAAAGGAATAAAGCACCCTATCGGTATTTGTGAATAAATGCCACTGCTCAGGGGTGGGTTCTAACTTACCTCGCCGCCAGTTCGCTTCCTCCCACGTCGCGTGGCTGCGTGTGCATTTGCGCACCGCGTGGCCGTGCCGTGCAGGCACGCGTCTTACCTCGCTGCCGGTTCGCTTCCTCCTGCGCCGCGCGCATGCGCAGTGCAAAAAAATAAAAAAAATCCCCCCAAAAAAGCTGAAAAGAAGATGGCGGCGCATGCGCAGTGCCGAAAACTTGGCTTCTGCGCATGCGCAGAAGGAAAAACCAGCAAAAAAAATCCCCCCCCCAAAAAATATCCAAAAAGAAGATGGCGTCGTTCACGAACCGGCACCGACAGAACTGGCTCTGTGACATCACCACCGGTTTACTACCGGTTATATAGAACCGGTGCGAACCGGGAGGAACCCACCTCTGCCACTGCTTCCTGCTATTTCTGCATTTTTAGGGAATACTGTAACTTTATTACTATATATCAAAAGATAGCATGAAGTATAATGTATAGTTTACATTTACAATTTATCATTGTATGTAAGAAAACTGTTTCTTCCAAAAGTTTATATGGCCTTCTTATCTGACATTTGTCCTCTTCACCTTTGCATATCCACAATAACATATAGAAAAATTGAAAGAAATAGCTCAGCCAAGGTATTTTATAAAAATTTGAACCTGGGACTTTCTGGTTCTAGCAGATCACATCAACTATTATCCTACTTGACTCTTTCATAGGCAGTCCTTGATTTACGGCCTTTGGATTAACAATCATTTGAAGTGTAACGCTCCTGAAAAAAAGTAATTTACAACTGGTCCTTGCACTTAAAACAAAGTAAATGTGAAAACCTGGATTCTCTTAATGACTGCATGTTTTGCTTAACGACTGTGACAAAAAGATTGTAAAATCGAGCACAACTCACAATGATTATATTGCTTAGTGACAAAAGTTGTGGTCCCAATTATGGTCATAAATTGAGGAGCAACTGCCTGTCTGTCCCAGATTAAAAGTCCTGTTTCTATTAAGATACAAAAGATTTTAAAGCTATCTAGTATATTTAGAAAAAAATATTTTTTCTAATTTTTTTTTCCACAAGCTTAACTTATCCTATTTTTATTTTTATTTTTCCTAGATGTACATCCAGACAACAACTCTTACAGTGTCCTTAAGTTTAAGTGCTTCTGTCTCTTTGGGCATGCTCTACATCCCCAAGGTTTATATTATCATTTTTCATCCAGAACAAAATGTGCAAAAAAGGAAGAGGAGTTTCAAGGCTGTTGTCACTGCAGCCACAATGCAAAGCAAGTTGATCCAAAAGGGAAACGACAGACCAAATGGCGAGGTCAAAACGGAACTTTGTGAAAGTCTTGAAACCAACAGTAAGTCATCAGTAGACTTAACCATGGTCAAGAGTGGCAGCACTTCCTAATAGATGTACGTTCACAGGAATGTTTCATAAATTAATATTTTTCTATCTTGGCTTGCCATGCATGAACCAGACATGTGTCAAAATTCATGTGGTCATTTTGTTAAGAAGGTTTGAACAAAGCAAATGTGTCTATGAACTGATCTATTTATTATGTGTGCATTATTTGTTACATAATTTAGCTTTGAGTAGTAGGGTAGGCTTAAGTTTCAGTATTAATTAATTAAATAAGTAGTCCCTGTTTAGCAACCACCTCATTTAGCAACAGATACAATGAACAATAAAAACAACCAATCCTCATATGTAAGACCTTTGCAGGTCTGTAAAGCAAAGGAAAGCTGAAGTAAGATCATTACCGTGTTTTCCCAAAAATAAGACCCTGTCTTATATTTTTTTGAACCCTGAAATAAGCGCTTGGCCTTATTGCCATGCACTCAAAAGCCCGATTGGGCTTATTATCAGGGGATGTCTTATTTTGGGGGAAACAGGGTAGCACAGTTATGGTTTCACTTAGCAACCACTTTGTTTAGTGAATGAATTGCCTGTTGCTAAATGAGAACTCTATGTACTATCCATATAAATAACTATAGACCTATATAAATATATTGCCATATTGTTAAAGGTTATATTATTAATATATCTAATAATGGAAATTTGAAATTAATACTATATCCAGATAAATATCCATTCACTTTTTAAGTTTCTGATAACCTCCAGTCTGTTATCTTCCAAATAGTTCTTCTTCTACCTTATCAGATTTAAGGAATGCCATGGATGAAACTAGGTGTAGAGAGATATTTCATGTTGGTTTGATTTTTCTAATGACAAAGAGAAGCCTTTATAAAGTAAAAGGCTTTATTAAGTGGGTAAAGGCAATTCCACTTATAATATATTACCATGGTGTGCATGGAATCATTTGATATGCAAATCAAAACCCTTGTCTACAATTTACATGGGAATGATAAAATTCAATTTACAAATCAGAAGATTTTTATACAGATAACTGACTAGAAATTGGATATAGCAAATCCATTTTGATAGCTTTAAAAGAGTAACTTGCTTATATTATTCATCTTCATTTACATATTTATTATACCAGCAAACATGCAAATACAAAAAGGAATATAGGACTTTGCCCTCGAATTTTGACACATCTCTAAACAATGTTTTCCTGTAGTCTAATGATTGCATCAAATGGCAGCATGTTGTCATGGCATGTTATACTAAATTTATACTCCTGTTATTTGTTTATATATTCTTATATAATTAAAAGAGAAATAGATTTTAGCAAAGTTGACAAACCTAAGCAAAATCTGAATTTCCTTATTAATACAGAAATTTCAATTTTGTGTTTCCCTTGCTCATACTAGAAGTTTTTGTAACATGTTTATTGAAACCATTCCAGGATGTAGAGACAATTTTCATTTAGTCTGTTAAAAGATTTATAAGGCTTTTCTTGAACCAGAAATTACAGATTATGTGAATATTTGCTCAATTTCTTGGACTTTGTGTCAAGTTTGAGTTCTTACAACTGTCTTAACTTCCCAAAAGTGATAAAACATACATTTTAAAAAAATATCTACAGATTTCCAATAGCAGGGTCTCTCCAACATACTTCCTCCAGGTTATTGAGCTGTCTCAATCAAATGGTGGGACTCAGAATTTTCACCACATTTTCAAAAGATATCCTTCTTTTTCCCCCCAAATAGTTTTTGGAAACTTTTTAGAGATACACTTACCATGGGATGTCTTCGAAATCATTTTTAAAACTATCTATAATAGCACCTAGATTACTTTAAAGAAAATATTCCTTCTTGCTAACAGTTGGTGACCCTTAGCTCTCAAATTACTTTCCCAGTGACAGTTATGACACATTAATTTTAGTACAAGGACATCATTTCAGAATATGTCTCTGTTGCAGAGAAAAGAAGCAAGACCTGATCCTGAAGCATGCTATTTCACTGAGACTTCACTTACAAGTATGTAGCTTGTAATTTACTTGAACCAATAACAACAATAATAATCACAACAGATATTTCCTCAAAGCAATTTCAATGCTTTGAAATTAGTTTTAAAATTCTCATCTTTCTTCCACAAAATAATTATTCAGGATTAAGGATTAAATTGTCTCCAGTCTTCTTTCCTATTATTTTACACATGTATAATTATTACATTATATAACTATAGTTATTGTCATTTTTCAGGGTGCTGTCCTAGAATATCAGCCAGATATGATCACATATACCATACAACTGTCAGACATATCAATTAGCTGTGGCTGACAATGAGCCAAATATATCAGATCTTTCCGTATGGAGATATTTCTGAAGAGTCTGTGGGCTAGAAATTTACGCCTGATGCCATTCTTCTTAGTATTAAGCCTACCATGATTCCAAGCATGGGATCAATACTGTACTGAATACGCTATCAATAGTATCTCTAAATTTTCCTCTGTGTTCTAAAAGCTTTTAAAGCTGAACTGTGAAAGAACAATGAAAGAAAGTTGTTGCCTTCATTCTCTATTTGTAATCATGAATGGGATATTGGTCTGGTCCATCAAGGTTAGAATTATAATTTGAGGTGCCTGAAGGACTTGAGCAAATCAGCAATAATGCCTGTAACCATCAGGATCCTACATTCAATTCAGGCTCTGGCATATTTAAAGTTGTAGCAGAGATGGGTTTCAGCAGGTTCTGACCAGTTCTGGAGAACCGGTAGCAGAAATTTTGAGTAGTTCGGAGAACCGGTAGTGGAAATTTTGAGTAGTTCGTAGAACTGGTAAATACCACCTCTGACTGGCCCCACCCCCATCTATTCTCTGCCTCCCAAGTCCCAGCTGATCGGGAGGAAATGGGGATTTTGCAGTAACCTTCCCCTGGAGTGCGGTGGGAATGGAGATTTTACAGTATCCTTCCCCTGCCATGCTCACAGAACCAGTAGTAAAAAATTTTGAATCCCACCACTGATGTAGGTATTGTTTTAAAAACACGGGGAACTCTCAGTTATTGAGCAAGGATAGATAAATCAATCTCTCCCTCCAGTAGGAGAAATCTATTGGAGCATGCATCAAATGCGAAGGATTCTTGGGATGAAACAAAAAGTGGCTAATTATATATAAGACCTTTTATTTTTATTTTATTTTTGTGGCATCCTATTTATTTCCTTTTCCTTTTCTTTCTATATCCATTTTAGGTTGGACAGAAAAAAAACCTAAACGAGAATAGATTGTAAAAGATTTCGTAAGAATTAGTTAGTAACCAAGGAAAAATAATATTTAGATTTTCATACATTCCATTTCTTGGGAATAAACCTCTTTGAGAACAATTGGACGGTCTCTGTCTAAAAATGCAGGAGTGTGTTTTGGGAGAGGATAAAAAAAAAAAGATGTCATTGCAATAATGTGATTGAAACCCCATTAGTTTTTACTAATTTACCCTGATTTTAAGCTTCCAGTTATCCAGATTCATAATATCTGTTGGCAGAATTATGAATGAAGATTTGATTTTTTTCTAAAAATGATGTCACTGCAATGGGAATGCAAGTTTCTCAGACTATTAGTAGAGAAACCTGAAATTATCAGAAGAAATCCTTGCTTGCTCTCTTTGTATATGCATACAGTATATGGACAGTCAACTCTATATAAATGCATGTCATTATGTAAGGATGTATATAATTCACTTTATCTAAACAAGTGGAACAAGTTATGCTTTCTTTTAGCAAAATAAGAAGGTATTTCTTTTAATATATGCCACTTATTGGAATCTTAGTTGCAAATGCTTGACAGAAATACAGAAAAAGCAACTATTTAGGAAGGCAAAATATATGTATTTCCATCTTTTTATTTAGGTTTATTCAAAACTGGTCTTTAAAAGCCTGTTCCTTGGGTTTGTTATGCCAAATTTACAATAATCTCTGAAGATCTATGCTTTCCGTGTGTATTTCATATTGCAATTCACGGGGCTTGAAACTGAAATACTACCCCTTGGGGGTGTAAAATCCCAAAATAAGGAAGTTAATTATAGTAAATTGTGGATGATACCTAAGAGAATATTAATGGAATCAAAACATAAGTGGAAATCTGAGAATACTGGTTATTTTTTATTTTATTTTTAAATCCTAAAATACGGTTCACAAGAATATAGATAAATTTTCTATGTAAATTCCACTGTTAATGTAGGCTTCTTATTCAACTAAGGAGGCATAGGAGCTGTTATAACTTCAGCATTTTTAACACCATGATATAGTTATGCTCCTGGTTGCCAAAAGTCATAAAATTTGTATTCCATAAATTGGAGGCTGTGGTATACCATGGCCAAAAGTATATATTCTAGGATTAAAATAGGATTTTAATGTCCCCTTTGGGGGGGGGCATGCCAAAGTCTATTCTAGAGAAAACCTTCCTTTGTAGAATGTAAATGAAGTTCTCTTACAGAATGGATAAAAACAGAAGCTTTTTGGAAAATACTAATGCAGCCTAGACATTATGGAGAAAGTTAGAATGTAACTCTTCTTTTTAACATGCCGTTAGGCATGTATGTGTGTAAATACAAAGAAAATCCAGTCCAAATGTGTTTCTACTTATAAACAGAAATTCTATTTATAAAATGTATATATTCTTAAGGAAAAAGTATCACACCATGTTGCATGAATTTCAGTTTTGATGAAATTGTGCCTACTAATAAGAATGTTTCATTCATGTATGTTTATAACTAACCTAACATTCATTTTTGTTGGTATTATTGTACCTTGCCTTCTTAGAGAAATAGAAGCTATTAAAGTTGAGAGTGTTTCCCCAGGCCTTAACGATGGGGAATTCTGGAAATTGATTAAGTCACCAAACATGAGAGACACTGACTTAAAAGCTTAAAGCTGCCCATTCCTCCTATCACCTTCCCTTCTTCTCCTCTCCCTTATAACTCAAATTGGTATCTAAATCAGATTGTTTCACCCTATTGCACTGTAGAGATGCATGAAAATTGTGTTCAGTTCATAAGTTATTTGAGTCAGGTTATTTGATTCAGGTTTGATTCAGTAGTGGGTTCTAAAACTCTTTACTACCGGTTCGCGCTCACTCTCGCGCACGTGCGATGCTTCTGTGCATGCGCAGGAGCCTCCCGCCACTGCCACTACTGGTTCTAAGAACTGGTCCGAACCGGGAGCAACCCACCGCTGGTTTGATTGCTTCTTGCCAGATTTAATGCATGGATACAGAATTATTAGATTTTTGTGTTTCTTTGGATGTTGCGATGCAGTTCTTACCTTATTAAAAAAATAAAATACATTTGATAATAAATATACTGATGTAGAAAGGCATGGACAAGGATTGCAAATGAATGTAGAAATGGTATGGAACTGATTTCTGCATGAATCATTCTAGGCTGATCAATTGTATTTTTATGGCATTGTATCACTTTTTCTAGAAGCAGACCATGCCAATAAAATATAGCTGGTTTTCCACAATAAATGAAATAATGTTTGTTATTTTAAAGCCACTCTGCTATTATTATAATGTGGAATATTAATATTCTTAAACTTGATGAAGAGGGACGTATTAAAAATAGCCCCCATTTAGCAACAGATAGCAAATTTTAGTTTTACTAAATTATAGGTTATATTAAAAGAAATTGTTCATTTTCTTTGATGATCTTCATTAAAGCACCTGGAGGGCTTGTAGTATGCAATTTTCTTTGAAATGTAAATGATTAAGCAAAGCCAGATAATTAATCAGAAATATCTTTAATCAATTGAAAGCATAAATCATATAATTTTCTGGAAGGAAGAGGCATCAATCTTCTAGCCAGCATGCAACTAAGCTTTGGAGAGACAGTCACATGTGATTTTGCTTCCTATAGTGCAAAGAAATTGCAAATGTCAGTAAAATCTTCCCTATATATCATTTAGTCTAGTCAGTCCCCTAGCAAAGGCTCAACTTTTACATTAATTCATTGTTAAGAATTATGTTATTCTCACTTTCCTCCCCTGCTCTGATAGAGAAAGAATATAGCACTTAATGTTTATATTACATTGTGTGTGCCTGTGTTAAAAGCACTCTGCATACATTATCTGAACAGTTTTTATAAAGACCCAATTTCCTTTTCCAACACAAAATTGTTGACAAAGTGACTAAATTAGTAGACCAGTGAAATGCTGTGGACATAATAGATTTCAGTAAGGCATTTTACAAAGTAGACCACAACCTACCTCTTGGTAAACTAGAAAAATCTGGGATAGACAGCATCATCACAAGATGGATTTATAACTGGCTGACATTCTGTACTCAATGACTAGTCCTTAATGGTACTATTGTACTACATCTACATGGAGGGACGTAAGCAATACCATAAGGTTCCATCTTAGGGCAAGTATTCTTCAATATCTTCATAAATAACTTAGATGAGGGAATGGAAGGGGAACTCATCAAATTTCCAGATGATACTAAGCTGGCAGGAATAGCCAACACCTCAGAAGACAAGCTTAGGATCCAAATGGATCTTGACAGACTTAAACAATGGGCCCTATCCAAACAACATGAAATCTAATGTGGAGAAAAGCACATCTCTTCTCTTCTCTTCTCCATATGAAGGTATAACATTAGAAAAGACTATCCTAGTGTGAGCAAATTAGTTATCTTTTCATTCTTTTCAGAGCTTATTGCCTAACATAGAAGCTTTACAATGCATGCCTATTTTGTAACTATAAGAGCATAGCGACAAGAGGAGACATTGTTGAATATCAATTTTATGTACCTGTTCCTTTTGAAGGAAGGAAGGAAGGAAGGAAGGAAGGAAGGAAGGAAGGAAGGAAGGAAGGAAGGAAGGAAGGAAGGAAGGAAGGAAGGAAGGAAGGAAGGAAGGAAGACCTAGCGGTCTATAATGTATCAATGTGAAAAATTGGTCCATAGAGTGTAATTACCATCTTAATTGTGAGTCAGATCACAATTAGTAAATAATGACAGCAATTTGAAATGCTTGAATAGAAAAAAGAGGAAACAAAGAAGCAAAAAGACACCAATAAAACCACTCTAAATGTCTAGGAATGTATCCATGTGGTCACCAGAAGTCAAGACTGACTCGAGGGCACCCAAATATCCAGGATTCCACTGGAGAATCCTCATACCTGTTTTGGGACATGAGGCTGAAAGCATCTGGAAGCTTTACTTATAACAGTTGGACTGCTAATTTGTGTATGATTATATATAATCATACACAAATCTCATTATCTAAATTTTGGAAGAAATGCCCTGGTTGTCAGTTCTTTCTTGGCTCAATTTAGAGTGTTGGCCACATGTTACAACCCCTGTACAATATAATATGCAGCTTGAATACCTAAATACTCCTTGCTGCAAAGTTGGGTGGTAAGTAAAATCTGAAATTGAAGCTTTATTGGGCTGATCACCAGTTCCTTGGCTCCATTTACTGGGAACCCAGAGTTGATCTCCTGTGACATTTCCAAAGATGTCCATAGAGTTTCTACCGAGTTGCCATTGGATCCCATTTATTTGATTTTCAATAAAGATTCAAAACATTCCTTTTAGTTAGTCATTTAAATTGCAGCTATGCTGTAAAATCTTTTCTCATTTTCTTCGCAGCAGGAGCAATGAACTCCATGGAATACATAGAAATCATTGTTGTTACTCTATTGTTATTTTTAAAGATGGGCTTCGTCTTTTCATGTTTTAATAATTTCATTGCTCATTTTGAATTGTTATGCACTGCCTTGGTAACTTTCATGCAGAAAGGCAGTATAGAAATACCGATAAATAAATAAATAAATTTAGGCTTGTAATGTCACTATAGCTTTTTTTTTCTTTAGCTTGAAGGTCAATACTGTTGGCCCAAACTGCCAGGCTATCTTCCAGCACATTGTTTTAAGTTCAATCGAATCTACTTCCTACTATTATCTAGCTGTTCCTTTCATATTGATATTTTCATGATAATGTATTCCTAACTCTAATAATATTTGCTATGGGGTGGTTATTGGCTACAGATCATCTGTAAGACTAGAATTGTGGTTGTTATTTTTCAAGGTCAACTCAGCACACATTTATCAGGGAATAGTTTATTAGTCATATTTATTACTAATATTGTAGTGCTTGGAATATGGAGATAAACAGAGATTATTCTAATGTTTTCTGTCCTACTTTGTTATAGTGCTCTAGAAAGTGGATGGCAATGCAAAGTCAAATTGCAAGTTTCAAAATATCGGTATTTTTTTTTTCCAAAAATGGATTTAAAGCAATGTTTCTGGGGTTGGATCAAATTCTGACCTTCCACATCGAAATTTGTTACAACAAATTTATCTATATGACTTTTTAAAGACACATTGTAAAATGGCATATATTCAGCCAGTAGATTTTCCCAATCATTGTTTATTTGTTCATATTATCAATAAACAGACTTTTCTACCCCTCCAACCCATTAGCCCTTTCTCTTTTGATGATATTATCTCTTTGAGTATAATATCTGATCTGCTGATATTGTGCAACTAAAATGTATGTTTTACAATATATGGTTTCCTTAGATTTCCCTTACAACTAAACTGGTATATAGTGAATATTCAAGGTACAATTATTGAGGTATACATAAAATGGGAGAAAAACCTTATTTTAAAAAGGGTGCCACTTCTGGAAACCAAATTTTCACCTGGACAATATAGGGCAGTCTCAGAACATACCTTCGAGTGCTCTGTCATAGAAAGCAATTGGAAAGTGGGCCATGAAAATAGCTAGTTAGTTGTTAAATGTATGCTGACTACTATCCACCACCCAACTGCAAGATATTTGATAAAGGCAATACTTTTTTTTTACAGTAATTAAAATATTTTAATGCCTTCCCACAGTTAAATGTGCCTGCCTATACAAACAACCACAGAACTAAAGCCAGCAAAGAAGTAAACAACATCAGTGGATTCACTATAATCTCACCTAAGAACAGGATAAAAACAGCACAAATCTTCTTTTCTGCCATAATTGTTAGCAATTTTGCCTTTGTAGTCTAAAACCTCATCATTCTAGCCATACCTGTAAAGTGCATGTACATTGCACACCACACAGCTTTTTTTCATTTGAAAACAAAATAATAAACACTAAAGATCACTCAAGAGCTAGATTAGATTAGAGCACAGGTGCTTCATTGCCCAAAAGAAAGAATTTAGAGAAAACAGTAAGCTTGCTTACTTGGCAAATGGCCAAGTAAGGTTCCCCCCTCCCCCAAAAAATGTTCAAAATTGTTTTCAATCTGTGAACTTGAGCTCAATTGATGCTTCTTCCTCTCATCTACTTCATCATTTCAGTTAATTCCCAGTGAATGGCAGAAAGTACAGAACCAGGGCTTGCTGTTCTGCGGCTTTAAAACACTTTTTACTCTTTGAATTCTAAGCACCACATAGTGACAGGAGTGAAATGCTACCGGTTTGGGCCGGTTCTCCCGAACCAGTAGTAAACATGCTTCAAAAAAGTTAAAAAAAAAAAGGTTCCGACGATCAGCTGTGACAATCAGCTGTGCCACGCGATCGTCGGAACCTTTTTTTACTTTTTTAAAGCATTTTTTACTACTGGTTCCAGTGAATAGGTAGTAAAAAAAAATGCTTTAAAAAAGTAAAAAAAAAAAAAAAAAAAGGTTCCGACAATCGTGTGGCACAGCTGATTGTCACAGCTGATCATCGGAACTTTTTAAAAACTTTTTAAAGCATTTTTTAACTACCGGTTGGGTAGTTAAAAAATGCTTTAAAAAGTTAAAAGAAAGGTTGGCCACGCCCACCCAGTCACATGACCCCCCCCACCAAGCCATGCCCACCAAGCAACGCCCACAGAACTGGTAGGGAAAATGTTTGAATTTCACCACTGCATAGTGATACATGCATCTAATACATTTGTTGGACCTGAGGAGTGGGGGATCATCTACATCTTGAAGAGGCGCTCAGCTAAAATCAAATTAGAGAGATCAAAATAACAAAGACTTCCCCCCATTTAGTTTACCAGTAGAGATAAAATTGAGACTTTCAAGAGACTCACCACCAATTTTGGTTAGGTGGCACCCATTGCTTTTGCTAACGTTGCAATGGTCATTTATATGATGCTCATGGACAGGGATAGAAAGACATTTTGTGCAGGTTGTAGGATTCAACCTCCAAGGTCTGTGCTTTTCTCATAGAAATAGAATATATTCTCTAAATAGTTAACGCAGATTGTTAACACATAAAAGGTGTGTCACAATTGTTACTGCATAAGCTGTTGGGCATTCAGCCAAATTAATTTGGTTAGCAACCAGACTTGGGATAAACATTTTAAGCAACAACCCAAGGGTCAGTCCCTATAAAAGGACTTGGGTTGGTATTCAGGTGCAGCTCTGATTTAATCCCACCAGAAAAACTTGTAGCTATTTTTTTATCTCAAATCAAATTTGGGTGTAATTTGTGTTTCCTGGTCCTGTTGCTACAGTATATCATCACAGATTTGGTACCGATGAAAAACTCCTTCCATTACACCATTCTTCTGCTTATGCATTGAAATCTCAATCATAAAAGCATATTTGCATAAAAGCATACTCTACATAAGCGCTCTCTCAGTTGGGGAGAAATACTCCCATAAATATTTCTTTAATCCTTCTATAATATCGGTGAAAGTTGCAATGATGGTTCAGAAGACGTACACAATTTAATACAGGCAATCCACGCTTAATAATAGTAACTGGGACATGAATTTCTATTGCTGAACAATATAGTTGCAAAATGCAATGCTTAGTGACTGTAGTTCAGGCAATTCCTGGTTATCATCATTAAGGTCATTAAATGAGGACCTCATGAGATCACGTCTTCTGATTTCTTGTCAGCTTCCTCACTGACCAATTTTGCTTGTGAGAAGCCAGCAAGGAAGCTTGCAAATAGCAATAGCAATAGCAATAGCACTTAGACTTATATACCGCTTCATAGTGCTTTACAGCCCTCTCTAAGCGGTTTACATAGTCAGCATATTGCCCCCAACAATCTGGGTCCTCATTTTACTGACCTCAGAAGGATGGAAGGCTGAGTCAACCTTGAGCCTGGTGAGATTTGATCTGCCAAACTGCTGGCAGCCGGTGATCAGCAGAAGTAACCTGCAGTACTGCACTCTAACCACTGTGCCACCGCGGCGACCAAATAGTGGTCATGTGATCTTGGTATGCTGCGACAGTTGAAAATCCGGGTTTGTTGTCGACCATGCAGATTATAGTCATGTGACTGTGGGGGTACTTCACTGATAGGTCATAAATACTGTACCACTCATTAAACACTGCCATAGGTTTGAATGGTAGCTGACTAAGTAGTTGTTAAACAAGGACCACCTGTATACATATCTGCATGAATGTCTCATTATTTAAAATTATTACAGGATTGTATTTTAGAGATGGAAATAATGTATACTTTAATCTTCTCCACCAAGCAGGATGTATGCCTACTTTTAGTTCAGAGTTAACCTTACACAGAATGAACAACATCCAGTGGCAAAAATTAATGTTGAACAGTGGGCCAGAGTGCACCATCTGGGCTCTAATTTCAACTTAATTAAGATACCCTTGGCAAATCAGCTCTCTTAATCTAATCTACAATGCAATTTAATTATTTTAATCTACAATACAATTAAAGACTATTTTTTTTTCATTGTTAGCCACTCGAGAGAAGAACACATGACTAACAAGATTTTTCTTGCTCCAGGACCTACACATTCAAAGTCTGTCCCTTCACAGCTATTACTTTTACCCATCAGGATATAATCCCAAGAGTTACTTCAGTTTTTAAACTTTTTTCACACATTCCCATTCACAGGGCCACTTACTTCAGTGGATTAAAAGAAAATGGACAAAAAAAAAAAGAACAGTAATGTTTTTTTTTAAATATAGTATTTTTTATTTATATATAAATATTTTGAAAACAGTGTATTGTCCAGGCATTTCATTTTACCAAAAAAGCAACAAATATAGCAATAATGATAATAATAATATACATAGTACTTATAGCAATATTAATAGTTATATTAGCTTATTTATGATAATGCTCATTATATTAGCATACTTATAGTAATAGGCAATGTTCATCTTTTACATGCACATAACAATAATCTTTCTTCACCTAACCTCATCTACCTCTTATATCTAAGAACAGTAATGTTGACAGAAGAGTCACTGAGGAAAAGATTGGGGTTTCTGTCTCTGGGTTTAAGAACAATCTGCTCGTAGCATGTCTGCATCGTAAAATTGCATGCATGTGAATGGATCAGATGGTGCTAATGAATCTATCAAATGAGGGTGGAGGTTCGTTCTCCAAGCTTGTGGATTGGATCCCGAATGTTTTTTTAACCAGGCTAGGTAACATCTTCAGTGGATGATGATGTTACCCAGCCTGGTAACGAAACGTTCAGAAACCAACCCACAAGCTCAGAGAACGAACCTCCACGCTCTTCCTACACCCGAGCTATAGATATTCACCACTATTGCAAATCTATCAAATTTACAGAGGATCACTAGCAGCTGTAAGAGTAATGTAAAATAAACCCTTTTAATTATTCAGTGATTGACCTAATTCTGTGTTTGGGCCATATCCCCACGGAAAGATAGCAATTCCTATTAATATGATTAAAGGTAAAGGTAAAGGTTCCCCTCACACATATGTGCTAGTCGTTCCCGACTCTAGGGGGTGGTGCTCATCTCCGTTTCAAAGCCGAAGAGCCAGCGCTGTCCGAAGACATCTCCGTGGTCATGTGGCCGGCATGACTAAATGCCAAAGGCGCATGGAATGCTGTTACCTTCCCACCAAAGGTGGTCCCTATTTTTCTACTTGCATTTTTTACGTGCTTTCGAACTGCTAGGTTGGCAGAAGCTGGGACAAGTCACGGGAGCTCACCCCGTTACGCAGCACTAGGGATTCGAACTGCTGAACTGCCAACCTTTCAATCGACAAGCTCAGCATCTTAGCCACTGAGCCACTGCATCCCCATTTAATATGATTAGCTATATCTAATTACAAATAATTTTTTTCAAGATGTCCCAGTATCTCAAATCAGCCCAGATCATTTCTAAGAACAATTAAGCTGCTTCAATACAGTTTTCCCCCCCCTCCTCTTTCCCTAAACATAATTAAAAATTTCCTTTATTCAATTAGCTGATTGGGATTTGTTTTTCCTTTGCAGCTTCCTCCACCAAGACAACCTACGTCAGCTACAGCAATCATGCAAACTGAATGGTGAAACCAATCATACCTGAAGACTCACAATATGTGAACTGAAGAACAACGTTGACTATCGCATCACAAGAACTCAGCCTCTGAAATGTCTCTAGAAAACAGACCAAGCTGTCCAAGGGCAAAGTTTGACCATGAGGCCATAGCAGGAGGCGTGGGTGGGTTGGGGGGAAAAATGGCCCAGAATTATATATATTATGACTGCCTGTCAAATGTCTGAACTGTTTACTCATGAAAAAAGGTGAATCACAAAAGGAAAACAAAATGTTAGCTTGTGGAAAAAAAAAATTCTGTTGAAATAAAACCATGTCTGATGTTATACTTGTAAGTACTTTTTTTGTGATTGTGAGAAATTCCATTCCTGTTCCACACTTGTTCAACTTGTATAAGACGATGAAGTTTGTTTCTTGTGATGGCTGACTGAATTGAAACCCTGCGTTGTGCTAATGATAAATGCAATGGTTGACGCATGCACATTTTTATACGAAATAATTTATTTCTATTAATAAAGGAATGTTTTGCAAATGTTGAGACTTGTTTCGTTGCCATTTTGAGGGATGTGCTAAAATGCGGGTTTTTATTCTGGACAAGCAATAAAAATTCTGTTGCACACCAAGAGCCTTAAACTTAAGACAGGGGTGTCAAACTCAAGGCCCGTGTGCTGGATCCGGACCATGGGTTACTTAAATCTGGCCTGCGGGGCCGGCCTGGAAATAGCAAAGGACTGGCCCGCGGTGCCTCTGGCAGCCAAAAAAGGGCATGGTGGGGGGCGTATGTGGCCCCCCGTGCCCCATTTTGAGCCTGGACGGCCTCCTGCAGCACTCTGCAAGAGGCCGTCCAGGCTGAAAATGGGGTTCAGGGGGCTGCGCATGCCCCCCCCATGCCCCATTTTGGCTGGCAGGGTGCTGCAGGAGGCATCCGTCCCATCTCCCCCCCCCCCGGCTGGCCCACGGAGGAGATCTACAATGCTGATCCAGCCCTTGAAGAAATCCAGTTTGATACCCCTGACTTAAGAGATTGGAAAAATATTATTTTAGGCACAATATGGATAATAATTATAGAATATCTGTATCAGTCAGGCCCATTTGATTTCATATTGCAGATTCAAAGTTCATAGAGGGCATGTTTCAATTCAGATTTGTGCTTTGACATTTGTGGCCAAGCCGATTTAATTTTTGCCACTTTAAGATTTGATTTGGAAAAAAAAAAGTTTTATCTATAGGCTTTCCTATAATAGGGAAATATAAAAAAAGCATGACTTTTTTTGGCAGAATAGGATGAAAATAGCATGGCTGATAGACTTTTTCAGAGGACATTAACTGTGCTAAAGTTCAAGTTCACAGCAATATATTTTTAAAATATTCCCCTGTGACTATTTTAAGGCAGAGACAGCGAATTGAGGAACAGAAAGCATAGAAGCCTTCTCACTGTTCAGACTTCTCTGACCTTAAAGTGTCTTTTTACCGCAACTTAAAAATAAAATTAAAAAACATCAAAAAGTATTTGAGAAGAGGGTTGGTGTTTTTTTTTTTTCAATTTGGGTTTTTTCCCCCCTGGGGGATATGGATAAATGCCAGACTTGTCATGTCCACTGCCCTAAGATTATAAATTTTTCTTCCTTGAGTCACTGGATTTTCTGGAATATCAGAAAGTTGATGTCAGGTTGGAAAAGTGGGCTCCTCCTCAACCAGTTGTTGGTCAGAACACACTGGAAAAACTCTCCTTCTTTTTGCCAGAATTCAGAGTGTCATGGTTCTGGTGTGTTAGCAATACTGAATGATAGATGGTTAGCACTCACATCAGACTACACAGTAAGATGCAATAGCACGTTACACAACTTTGGCTTCCTTGTCATTCCACATTCTTAAAATGGTGATCATTTGGTCCATTGTGTATAAATGTTAGCTCGATACCCACACATTCATCGTTGGGACACATAAATCTTTCTCGGGGATGCCAAATTTAAAAAGAAGTTTGACACAAGAGTCTACTAGGTTAATCAGTCTTGAGCCTCTTTTCAAAGAGACATGAGTTGAATACCCAGTTGTGTTGGCATGTGCATTCCATTTCCAAGAGCTCTCTTGGAAGAGAAAGCAAATTAAGATTTGTTGCTGGTTGCTTTACAGAAGTAATGAATGAAGTTGAGACAATATGAACCTTATTATTTCAAGAGAGTTCAGTTATACAGAGAGTTTAATGAACTGATCAACACAAATAAATAAGAACAAAAAATGATTACAGGACTCAGAAACATTCCCTACAAGATAAGACCTGTATGTCTTGAGGCTCTTTCATTTGTTTTAAAAAAGTGAGAAGTGGATGTGATATGTAGATTGGAGACAGTCTTTATTTCTCTTCCCAAACACACACTGGGGAAGAGCCCACCCAATAAAGCTGTTTGAGAGATTTAGACAGACAAAATAAAATTCTTCAAAGGCTGTGAAAGCATTATCACAAGACATGGTGATTTAAAAAAAGTTTAAGACTGGAGAAGTAAAGAAGTGATTCATCTAGAGATATTGGTATTGGAAAACTCAATGTTATCTCCGAATAGGGGAACGTATGTATCCAAACACCACATATAGGAGAACTATAGAGGAAATTTGTATCCACCCTTGCAACACAAGCATTACAGACTACGGTAAGATGAGCCTTGGTCTGATCTTGAAAGGCTGTTCTGATATTTTGACAAATATTGTTATAGACCCCATCACATAATTGTTCATATGTGGAAGTGAAACTATAAGTTGCATACTTTCAATAACAACCCCAGAAGCAGCAGATTCATTACATGGACATTGGTCTGTGCTTCATTATACACATGACTTCAGTGTATGATTCAATAGCAGCTTTACTCAATCCCTCAGAAACTTTGCACATCCTAACTTGAATGTATACATTTCAGTCCAGGAGCCAGGTCACTAAGCTCCACTGCTTTGATAGTTCTGGATTAAGGAATGATACAATCAGCCTAAAACCGTACAATTTGAAAGCGTTAGAAGAGGAATAAAGATGCTTGCCTGCAACTAGGAAGTGAGAAAAAAGTGAATTGCTTCCATTTCATCGAATTAAAAATATATATAAGCATTGGAAGGAACCCTTGAAATGGAAACTTTACTATAGTCATTGACTCAGAATTTACATTTAGGTCAAAGACTTGTCCAGTATAGGAATCCTCCACTGCATCTTCCTCAACTTATGACCTTGATCTATTTTTGATCTATTTAAACACATCTAATGAAGAAGACTCCTCCATCCCCTTCATTAGGAATTCAGGATAACATCAATTTCAGATTTGTTATAAAATAAAAGCCACACCTCACAAATGTGCCGAAGTTTTACCAAAAATAACCATCCCGGATGCCTCCCATCCATGCCCCTCCAGGTGCTGGTAAGAGTGACCTTCTGGTTCCCAGAAGAATGAATGCTATTTTGGCTACATATCCCCCTCAGCTATCTCTACTCCCCCCTCCCTTTCCCACAGTTGCATCAAGCCTTACTGTGGCAACCCTGAAGATGCTTAAAGATGGCTCCAGGGTTGACAGCTAGTGCAGGTATCCTGTTAATGCACAGTACAATACTAGTCTATCTTCTAAGAATATAAATACTTTAAGCCTGTGGCTCCTAGATTAGGTAGAGACTTAGACCCCAAGCCTTCTTGCTCTTCTGCCAGACACCAATCATGATGTAAATTCAAAGCAGGAAAGGGTAACCTAAATCCAAATGATATGAGCCCACCAATTCCCTTTTAACAGCTCCTTGATTTTCCTCTGTGCTCCAGATTCATGATGTGGTTGCCTGCCATTTTAAAACAGGAGTTTCCTTTTCCCTATGTTAGAGTAAAATATACTAGTTTTAATAACAGTTTAAACATGGGAGACAATGTGACACATCTGTCAAAAAAAAAAAAAAACCACCATTCCCAATTCTGTCTACTAAAATACATCCAAATGAAGAAGAATGTGTGGCATAGCCACCCTCACTTTGTGTCTATTTATCGATTGATTGATTAGCCCTTGGGCCATATCAAAGTGCAGAGTTCCAGAAACAAATTATTACTAAAATTTGATAAAAGCAATTTAAAATGGAATTGGATAAAATACGATTTAAAATAAAATTGGAATAAAATACGATTTAAAATGAAATTGGAATAAAATACAATAATTTGAGATATCGATAAAATATGGTAAAATTATATTTCGGTGTCACTCCTGCAATCTACCCCAATCAGTCCCACATATGCAGATCTCAATTTGCTTAAGTACTGAGCTGTGTTAAATGTTATTTTCAGATTCTGGCCTCACATAAGGTAATTTGTTTTGATATGGGGATCCCAATAGCTCATTCGTTTGGTATATAGACCAAGGTACCTGTCTCTCACTTTCTTATACAGGCAACAATCAAATAGGACCGTGATGGTGAACCTATGGCATGGGTGCCACAGGTGGCACGCAAAGCCCTCTCTGTAGGCACGCGCACCGTCGCCAGCTGGTCTTTGGGTTTCCGGCACACGCATGCGTGCCGGCTAGTTGGTCTTCGCATGCACCGGAGTGTCAAAAATCTGAAGACGAGTTGGCTGGCATGCACACACACGCACACATTCCAGTTTGGGCACTCGGTGCCAAAAAGGTTCACCATCACCGAAATAGGATGTGAGCCAGGTCTTTTTTGTGTCAATATTTTCCAATTTCCCGCGGCCTGGCTATCAAAAGTTTGGCCATCCCAGATTTAAATCTATTCTTTGCAAAAGGTATGACATTTATATTTTAAAGTAAATGCCAAGAATCTAACAGATTCTTGCTGCAAACTGGTTTTTTTTTTTTTTAGCTTTCCTTTCATTACAGTTCCCTGTAGCAGAGCAGCTCAACCTATCAACATATGTGACATGACATTGTGAAAGTGAAAATCTGTATATGTGCTTATGTACCTGAACCCGAAAGAACACAACATTTTCACACACACACACACACACACACACACACACACACACACACCCTTCTCTTACTGCACAGTCTCTTTTTCAGAGGTTCTAGCATATGATCAAATTAACTGTAATCATTTAGGAATACAGAATCTTGCCACTTTCTCTAAGAAATATCTGATTTTTCATAAATGTTTGTTTCAAGTTAATATTGGCAAGACTTTATGTTATCACATGCTTCTTTTCCTATTTTCAGGAAAGTATCAATATTTGGTGGTGGAAAGGAAAGAGGGAAAATTGGACAGGTAAAAATTGATTCTCAAAGTTCCAGATCAATTGGAAGTCCCTAAAAACTCAAATGACCACTTTTGGATGCTGCTCTGATATTCTATATTTTATTGTACAGCATTGATTCTTAGCTAACAGACCAGAATGTTGATTTAAATCAGTCAGGGTTGTTTTGTGTTTTCTGTTGATGGTTATCATATAATTTAAGAGAAAAACATTTTTTATGCCTGGCTGACAAAATGCATCAGTCGAATAAAAAGCAAGAGCTTATCAAATATGCATGTTATAATATCATTTGGGGTTTAATATTTTGTTTTCATTAAGCTGCTATCTACCAACTGCAATTTAGTGAATAAAACAAAATGCAGCTGTTCAAGTTAGTGTTATTGTCACTTGAATAGAATGGAAATGGGAGACAACATTGTAATTGCAATTGCATCAGAACAGTTTCACCTTGGTTATATAGTAGATCCCTTTGGTCCAGCTCTTTTCCGTGGATTATCTAGTACAATCCAATTTTGAGAAGTGTGTATGACAGGCATATTTTAGAATCTTGCTAGACATTAAATTAGAAACACCATTTAGGAGGTGCACCATTTAATGAATTACAAGCAAGGTAGGTGGAAAAGATTATAAATAACAACTGTGTATCTGCATAAAACCATACTAAATGTGACAAAATCTCATTATGGTCTGGCATAGATCTAATCTATTGGGAACTAGTTGGGAACCCTCTAAATCAGGAGTGTCCAACCTTGGCAACTGTAAGACCTGTGGACTTCAACATGCTGGCTGGGGAATTCTGGGAATTGAAGTCCACAAGTCCTAGTCGACAAGGTTGGACACTCCTGCTCTAAATCCAATTCTTTTTTTTTTTCAGTTGCCCTGAGGTCAATAGAATTACAAATCATGTTAATGATGGACCAATCTCTTCTCTGTTTCATTGAGGGAGAGGATTAAATAGAAAAATAAGTTGTTGACTTAAGTTATGCTTTTGATACTGCACAGTCAGAGATGCAGGAAACAAATAACAATAAGCTGGATATAGTAGAACATTTTAGAAAGCTAGCTATCATTCTGACATATGTTCTCTTTTACATGCATTTAAATTCATTCCACCTTGTTTAAACTACACTCTAAATGTTGTTTATGAATCCTCATAAACATTCACAGTTAAACATGTATTTAAATAAGCATGAACTCAGTTGAACACTCATAAACAGTAAAGGTGGTGATAAACAATATTCAATATCTACAGTAGCTTGGAAGGTGATATCCAGATCCAATAATATAGAAATTCATATATATCATATTCCTCAAATGCTGGGCCAGCCTATTTCTTCATAACTTTGCTTTAATGTTATATATACTTTTAAAACTAAATACATGGCGAAGTAGAAGTATTGACTGATATATTGTTTCTGGTATTCTTGATTTAAACACTGTTTTATTAACCTGGATCTTGTCTCAGTGCATTTTTTTGGGAAGGAAGAATAGTTATTTGATTGATTTCATTGACCATTTTAGATTCTGGAAAAGTTCATACTTTCGGAATGAATGAATGAAAGAAGCAGTAAAAGCCTGAGTTCATTCTATTTTCCAGAAAGATACATCATGTTTACAGGCAACATTTTTGTCTAAGAACACAAAAAGAAAGGAGAACTTTAATGGAACATTTGGTCTTGTGCAGAGAACTTATCAGAAGAGAGATCTGTAAAATTAAACGCATGATCAGCCTTCATCAAGAGGACTCAGCTGTGAAGAAATATGCAGATGTCTCAGTACATAAAACCTAGTGACATTTTATCTCCATAAAATGGCTCCATAAAATTCTTCATCTATCCTATGAAGTTTGTGAAAATGCCAGTTTTATTCTTCTTTTAAATCAGCCTTGGAGAATCAGAACAAAGTACTTGACTCAGTGGCACCTTTTGAATGATGGCAGGTGGTGAGTTCTGAGGAGACCTTTATTAATTTCAATAAATGGAAACAGCAACATGAAAAGTAAAATCAGTGTCCCTTATAAACCAAATCAATAATATTTTCAGATAAAATTTGGTCTGCAACAAACACTTCCTTCTGATATTCAGATGGAAAGTAACATTCTTGGAAAGCCTCTTTTTTTCTACATATGCTGGCAAGACCATTTTTCTTCTTGATTTAGTCTAATAATGAATGGATCCTTTACCATCTTCTATGTGAAAAGTAGGCAACCAGGTAGCCTTCATATCTTTTGAACCCAGGGGTGGGTTCCGAAAATTTCCACTACCACTCTGTGGGCGTGGCTTAGGGTTACGCGCGCGCACGCTCCCTCGGTGCAATTCTGTGTCCGCGCATGCTCAGTCACTATAATCTGCCCGAAACACAGCTGAGGAGCTGATCAGCTGTGCTTCGGGTGAAGAATAAAGGACAGCCTTAACCCGGGTGCGGGTGGGAGGGCCCTTTCCAAAGCAGCAGCAGAGCACAAACAGCCCAAAACGTAAACAAGCCGCCAAAAATTCACGGAAAAAAATGGCGGCGCCCACGGACTGGCACCGACCAAGGCGGGTCCACGACGCCATCATGACATCACCAGCGCCTCGCTACCGGTTTAGGCGACCCAGTACGAACTGGGAGGAACCCACCCCTGTTTGAACCTCAGTTCCATCCATCTCCAGCCACTACCAAGGAATTGAAGGAGTTGTGGTCAAAACCATCTAGAATATACCCTATCTTGAAGTGCAGGATTTGGCATAAAGTCCCTCAACTTGGTACCTTGTTACTTCAAAGTGTATCAAGGTCCCTCAGAATGATCAAAATTCTTGCTAATTGGCATTTCATCTTGGAGAATTAGATAAGTTGTTGTGGAATAAAGGAGTATTTTGAGCAGTTTGAAATACAGCTTGTTCATATTCTCACTAATGTTTAAAACCCAAGGCTGTTGGCACTTTATCTGACCAGCATCTGGCAACACTTTCTGAGTCATCAGAGAAAGTATCCCAGTTAAAATTAGTACCTGCTGCGCAGTATATTGTAAATATATTTCCAGAATACATTTTAATTTTGAAACATCATACATTATTAATAATAAAAATATATTAAAATTATTTGACATGACTAGTTTTGGAAAGTTAGACATTTTAAAGAAAATATTCTCTCAGTCATATTTTATAATAGCTCCTTCCTTCCCTCCCTCTCTCCTTTCCTCTTTCTCTCTCTCTCTCTCTCTCCCCCATCATTCATCTATTTTTTTTTATTTTTTTTAAAAAGTTGGAATGGGAAAGCTGATTATTTGGTAATGCTGGGCCTATCATTGTCTATCTAACCTGGAGGAAAGAACCATAGCTTTTAAAGTTCACTTGAAAGGCAAGTGGATTACAAATTATGCTTAGTGATATTGCAAAGATGAACATTAGGCTCCTTCATAAGTCAAAGTAAGTCAGTAAGCTTATACTACATAAGGGATCAACAAACTTTAATTGAGAAATTGATGATGAGTACATTTATATTTTCTCTGTATTTCCTGTTAAATTCTTTCATCTCAGAATTTGTATGGGATTTTACTAAAGCCCTTTGACATTCTTTGCTAATGAAATTTGTTCAAATGCCCAGACCTGAATAACAATTAATTCTATTTGAAGAGACATCAGTGTAGATTTGTATTGATTTATAGTTGGGGTTTGATTTACTATTATCAACAAACCATGTGGCAACAGCCAACCAGCAAAGTTTATTTTGTTACATATGATGCTAGAATAGAAAATATTCTATTTATGCTATCTAAATATGCTATTGTTCATGTAGAAATTCCATAATGCTGTCTGTGATGCCCAAGTATAAAACTTTGAAGATATTATAAACTATAGCATTATTATAAATCATGCGGTGTCATTTTATCCTGAAAAACCAGTATTAATTGCATTGTACTGGTCTAGGATATTCCATAAGGGGAGACCCTACTTTCTTTTTCTAATGAAAGTAGTGATAATGTTTTGCTTCCCCTGTACTTGAGGTCATTTGTCTGGCCTGGAGAATGGATTAAAGATAATATTCATGCTCTGAAACCATGATGTGAATGGATGGATGGATGGATGGATGGATGGATGGATGGATGGATGGATGGATGGATGGATGGATGGATGGATGGAAAGATAGCTTGACCTCTGGTGATAGAAAGAGAGAGAGAGCTCCTGTGGATGGATGGATGGATGGATGGATGGATGGATAGGGGGGTGGGTGGGGGAAGAATTATTTTAATTCTTTTTTAAAAGGATAATTATCCTAACCCCCAAAATGAATTTCATGTAGATAATGAGTCACCTTCCCCCAATGTTATTGAAGAAGCCTGATGGAATTGATTTTTTAAAAAGAAAACTTTGAAAATAAAATGAAATAGTTGTCTCTTAGTAGTAGAAATCATTTGGTGTGTATGTGTAGAGGGCTGGGAGCCAGTTGGAAGTCGTTTTTGAAGGTTTCACAAATCCTACTCATTTTGAAATGATTAATTGACCAAGTCCAAACAGTGAGTGCATCTGAATTCTTAGCAGGCATCTTCTCTTCATGTTTTAGCTCTGTGAAAATAGTCAGAAATCGGTGTGCTTTGGTGGACAGATGCTGTATTCAAAGATCTTATGGGTAATAGATATTCTTCATCTCCGCCAGACCATGATAAGACATTCCAGGTACACTTCAGCTTTCAATTGATCACATCAGCTTTCAAATTCTGCCCTGAAGGTTATTACTAGCTATGGATTCAAGTCACTTATGTACAAAAATGGGCATTAGAATTCTCGAGGACATCTTTTGATTTGTAGAAGTAAGGGCACTCGATAGATACACAGATGCATGCCATCTCTACCCAATGGATTTTCCTTTTATTTGGCATAACCCTAATAACTCTCCAAAAGCGGGAACACATTCTTCTTGTTGTCTAAAGCTGATTTCCTCTTTTCATCATCACTGCAGTTACCTGACAACGCATAACAAGCTTCAGTTATTTTGACATACACAGGTTATCATTCCTTGCAAGAATTTTCATCTGTCATATCATCTCCCCTGTGAGCTGAGAATGACAGAATGATTAGCTTTATCTAAAATTCAGGGTGTTTCTCTCTGAAGGGCAGCTATGAAGTGCACCATTTGCAAGATTAAATAACAAAAATGTGATTATGACAAATGCTAGCTGCTGGTGGTTTATTGTCCAAAGTAGGAAGGGCATTGTGGATAATAGTGTGATCTGGAGACAATTTAAAAGACTTGCAACTTTTTTTAAAAAAAAATGTAATTCCTTAAAGTCATTTGAAGGAAGTAAAGAAAGAGATTCAATCATTTATTGGGGGGCAGCTACATAAGATACTTATTTTTTTTTATTGCTCCCCAATGCACATAAAAGAAATTGTGCTACTTTTCCAAATGACATTCTGAAGAATCTTAGAATTTCAAAAGTTTTTAATGTAGAAATTATGGCATTAAATGGCAGTTTTATCTGAAAAGTAATGTTTTACAGGATTGGAAATTCAGGAGTTTGATACACTCTAAACAGGGTTGATAACATAAAATCATAGAGTTAGTAGCATTTCCCTGTGCTTCTATGCTCTATTTATTTTATTTATTTAGCCATGCAATATTTTGGATTCTGCACAAACATGGGAAGAGCAATGGCTGTTAGATAGTGGGTAGAGATGACAGGAGACAGACTTCCAAAGCAGCTCTTTATTTCAGCTCTTGTGTAAGCAACCAGCAAAGAGCAGTCTGACAGCTTGCCCTTTTATAGGGAGCTGTCAGACAGACCAGCCAATAGCGTTTGAGCTTTTTCCCGCTCAAACGCTGGACCTGGTTGGAACCATGCAACACAGTTGAAACAGTTAGAACATAACACCCCTCCCCTCCTGGATGGAGCTGTCCAGCATACGTAATCACGCAGGTAGGCGGGGCGTTTTGGAGCCCTACTAGACCTGCGCAATTCAGATGGCGGTGAGGCAGCGGACTGTGCGGCCAGG
>QLTV01002132.1:1882413-1904414 GCA_003457575.1 Thermophis baileyi
GGCAGGCAGATGTCTGCCTGGCTGGTTGAAAGTGCTGAAGAAGCTAGTCACAGTTCTCCTGGCCCAAGCCCTCGTCGCCACTGTTAGATAGTGGGTAGAGATGACAGGAGACAGACTTCCAAAGCAGCTCTTTATTTCAGCTCTTGTGTAAGCAACCAGCAAAGAGCAGTCTGACAGCTTGCCCTTTTATAGGGAGCTGTCAGACAGACCAGCCAATAGCGTTTGAGCTTTTTCCCGCTCAAACGCTGGACCTGGTTGGAACCATGCAACACAGTTGAAACAGTTAGAACATAACAATGGCTGCTTTAAAGAGTGGCAAACAGGTTACCCTCAGCCTTTTTCTTAAGATGGAACTGAAGCGCTGCACATCCATGCTATTTAGATTTTTAATATCTTTTAGAAAATGGAAGACTTGTTTGAGGGAAAAGGAAGCATCAGCCTGTGGCACAATCTTTATTTCCAAGGATGCCCTTTAGCCTATAAAATCAAAATGATGCTTAGTGGAAACCCAATGCTGTCTTTAGAGCTATGCCCACCCTGGAACCTAGTTATAAGAATTATTTTCTTTTTTTTTTCTTATTAAGAAAAAGAATTTCTTAATTCTTTTTCTTAATAAGAATTATTTTCTCACCATGATATCTGCATTCCCCAGAAAGCTATTTGCCACATACATTTTCAACAATTCTTGAAATTCAAATGAGGCTTTTTTTTTTAAATCCTTCTAAAAAAAAAAAAAAAGTCTATTTTTGCTCTATCTATCTGCCTTATATTGAACTCATTCCTCTTGCCCTGTCTTTCTTTGTAATATGCTAGAGAGATTATTACATTCAAAGATAAATGCAGAGATCAAACTTCCTCTATATTCAGATGACTGTTCACTTAACGGTTAGGTCAGGCTAACAATCTACCATTACTCAAATGATTATTATGCTAACTTGAAATCTTAAAATGTCACCTGAAATAAAATGAAATTCTGGCTTTAGGATGAACCTTACAATATCTGGATTTTGAAACCGGAACTTTGTGGGAATGCAGAATAGCAAAATAGATGCAATATAAGCATAATCTCATGAACAGAATGTTTCCATCTTTCCAGGTATAATAGCCCAGGAAAGCTATTAGAAGAAGGAAGAGGCATACCAAATTTCAGTGGAGCAGTGTCATGGCTTCATCACATCCTGGTTTGGAGGAGGAGGAGGAGATGGATCAAGGACCACCTGATGGAGAGGAAACAGTCCTCTCTGAATGAGTGGAGAGTCCAGGGGCTGAGTACAAGGCAGTCCCAGGACATCTGGCAATGTGGGGGGGGGGGGCAGCCGACTGGATAGAGATCCACCTGCAGGAGCAGAGCAGCTGCAGAGATCCAGCAGAGATGACAGGTTCCAGACCACCTCTGACAAAGAACAGCTTCCACCTCCACCCAATCCATGGGCAAGGAGAGCAGAGTGGAAAGACGCACAGAGGAGGTCAGCGAGGCTGCTTGTGAGGAAGCAGCCCTGCCCCTCCTCACAAAGAACAGCTGGGGAAGGGTGATTTAATCAGATGCTGGGGAAAGGTGGGTTTGTCGGGAACACCTATTTGTTTTGATATGCTCCTTCCTGAATCCTGTTCCTTGAACTTTGGACACTGTTTTTGAACTCTGAACCCCAGACTCTTGTGGACTTGGACTTGGCTCTAGACTTTGCACTCATGGACTATTTTTGGTTGATGGAACTCTGGACTTCTTGATATTATTTCCCTCTTGCCTTGTGTGTCAGCTACTTTGTGAATCTAGACTGAGAAAAAACTGAGGGCTGGGGCGAAGTTTCAACAGCGCCATTGGTGAGTCAATTGTCACTGTGATAAGTGAATAATAAATAGACTTCTGCCTTGTCTGTGTGACTTGGGTCAGAACAAGCAGTGAAGCTATATTTCACAACACTTCCTAGCATAAATGAGCACCAGGACCTGACAGAAAATTGAGAAGCTGTTACCACCATGTAGCCGATACCTTCAGAAACAATGACATGGGTTTGTTACAAACAGTGTATCTCAGGATAACTATGGAAAAGGAAGCTTCAAGAGTCTGGTAGATATTGCAACATCACATTTTCCCCATTAATTCCAGTGCAAGTGACCAGCAATTCCCATTTTAGGAACAGTGTCAATCAGACAATCAATCAACATCCCAAGAACTGAGCTTTATTGATTGCAAGTGATTATAAAGGCTTGAAAAAAGGTGTCCTTTGAATTTTATAGCTCACATAATCATTTCTTTTTATGCCACAAATCTTTTCATTTCTGCCACAAGATGGTGACAAACATGCTGCTGTCCCATATGCATTGCCACTACTTAAAGAGAATACTTTTTGTTTGAACTGCTACAAAAATCAAGAAGATTTTGCATTGCTACTTTCCTATCCATCTGTGATCACTGCGTTGCTTCTTCTTTATGGTTTTAATTTTCTGATGACAATGTAATAAAGGCATATTTAAAATTCTAGATTATGTCTCATTGACTTTGTTATTGAAAACATAACTTCAATGTTTATCCAAGGGACAGTAATCCAATGCTACTAATGTTATCCCATTTACATCACTGAGATAAAACATATGTTTGCAGCTTGTGCCGATTTTATAGAAAGCCACAGTTTTTTATACATGTTGAATTGAAGATTAAATGTTCTTCGTTGTAAATGTCAGATTTTTATCACAGCTGTAACAAGAATTGGCTTGTAGCTGGCAGGTTATCTACTGAGGACATGAGACACAAGAAGAGGCGCCCATAACTCAATATAAAAAGTTGTGGTAGTAGGCACACTTTTCTTACCATGCAAAGCTTGCAGGTCTCCACTTGTCTCCTCAGAAGTAAGCAGAGCTCTATAAAGCTTCCTCATTGATTTAAAAAGGAATCCTTTTGGGGCTGCTTCTGTCCCTCCTGTCAGGGTTCCAAGTAACACCCACAACGAAAGAAGTCTCCGAGGCTAGAAGTTCCTCAAAGTTCCATTTTATTAGAGATGTCATATTGGCACATCTGGGAAAACCCGAATCTGAAAGCTTCCAGGTTTTCCCCACCCAAAAGAAAGTCCAAGAACCTTCCTTTGCACTCACATGTCCATCACATGGTCCAATCAATGCACCGTCCCAATTGGCCTGCACCTGGAGTGGCCTCCCAGTCATGCCACTCCAGGGGCAGGCTGAATGTCCTTGACTCTCAGAGAAAGATACTGTATGTTATTATGGCTAGATATCCCTGCAACTCCATGCAATCCCCCCTCCCAGTTTCCCACAGCAATAAGTGTGGCAGCCCTGAAGATCCAAAGAAAAAGATTGCCTCCAGGGCTGACACCTCCTCCTTTGCCCTTCTTGCAAGTAGCTATGCCCAGTGACCAAAGGAAAAACAGGTAGTTCTTGACCTACGACCACAGTTGAACACAACATTTCTGTTGCTAAGCAAGACAGTTGTTAAGTGTGTTTTTTACGATGTTTCTTGCCACAGCTGTTAAGTGAATCACTGTGGATGTTAAGTTAGCATCATGGTTATCAGGCTTCCCCATCATGGTTATCAGGCTTCCCCATTGACTTTGCTTGTCAGAAGGTTGCAAAAGGTGATCACATGACCCCGGGACACTGCAGCCATCATACATATGAATCAGTTGCCAAGCATCTGAATTTCGATCATGTGACCATGAGGATGCTGCAAAATATTCTACTTTTCACTAAAAATGTATATCTCATAAAAACAATGTAAAGTCACTCTTAAATAAATTCAGACTGAAAAGGATAACGAGGAAGACTGTGATTCCTTTTTTAAAAGCTGAGTGAATGGGAACTGAGTGGATTTCAGTTCTTGGGAATTACCCAGGAAAATATATTTTCCCATATGCCTGATTAAAGACACAGAAAGTGAAGAGTGCCTACTTTTCTGAGTTTGCTTGCCAGACAAGTTCATATTGAAATTTTGGTTCCTCAAATAAGTCAGCTCCATTGAAAGCTTTAAAATTAAAACCAGTGCCTGCAATTCTATCAGGAACACCCGACGTTCTTGGTTTCATGCACTGGTTAGCAGCCTAACTGCTTCATTTTGCATCAGCTGAAGCTTCCACGGGCTCCTGAAATTAGTCATGTAATTTCAACTTTAAGGTGTGTGTACTTCAACTCCCAGAATTCCCCAGCCAGCATACTGGCTGGGAAATTCTGGGAGTTGAATCCATACACCTTAAAGTTGCTGAAGTTGAAAAACTATGGACCTGCTACTGCATGGACAGTGTAACATAATACAGAGCAGGCTAAATTCTAATTCCAAAACCTGAATAGCTCCTGACAGAGAGCTTCTCATAGGGTACTTTGCTTGGTTTTGCTTTGTTGCTGAATGCCTTCCCAGCCAATTTAGACTTATTAAGCAAAAAGGTTAAGGAAATTGTGGCTTGTTACATACATTCTCAATAAACAAACCAGATACTTTACTTTGATACACCTTTGTTTCTAATGGCAAGAATCCACGGACATGTACTCCCAAGCCAAGGTAAATGTAATCCAGTATTTTAATAGGGATATCCGCTGGTGAACTATTAACAAAAAAGTTATTGTGCTGCAATATTATTCTTAGCAAAAAGTTTTTTTTAGTAAATTATACATGAAAAAAATTCATGGAGGTTTATACATAAATCCATTTATCTATTTCAAATAATTCCATTACATAGTAAAAAAAGCACTGTAGGAATTATGCCAAAGAATAATAGAGAGAAAAAACACCAGAAAATCACAAAATGAAAAGAGATGTAAATAGAAGTGGAACAACTATGGCAAAGAAAGCAAAAATAGTATCAGTAGTAATAGGGGCTTTAGGTGCAATCCAGAGGTGGTATTCAGCCGGTTCAGACCGGCTTGCCTGAACCAGTAGCGGAAATTTTAACTGGTCACCGAACCGGCAAATACCACCTCTGGCTGGCCCTGCCCACGCCTGCCCGGCCCCCCGGTCACCGGTCGCCCCCGCCTGCCCGGTCGCCGCTCACCCCCTTGTTGCTTGCCCCGCCTTCTCACTCGTCCCACCCACCTGCTCACTGCTTGCCCCGCCCACCGGCCCGCTTGCCGCTCGCCCCGCTCGCCCTGCCCACCCCACCCTATATATGTTGCCTTCACCACACGGCCCAGCTAATCGCCTCGCCTCCGCTCCACGTCCGTTCTGCTCACCAAAGGTAAGCATGCCGCCCGCTCGCCCTTTGCCTCGGGGGCCCAGGGACGCACCATTCCCTGAAGCCCCAGAGTCTCCGCCCACTGGCCGTTTGCCTTGGCCAGGTTGGGGAATGCGTCATTCCCTGGCTCTGGCCTTCCCTGGGGCACCTCCACCCAAATGCCGCCTGCTCACCCTCCACCTCACTCACCTTCATCCATGCCTTGGTGGGGGGGGAACACTGGACACGGCGAGGCTCGGCCGCCTTTCACGAGAAGCCTCCAGCTGCCGGTAGTTTTTGGCTGCCTTCCGAGCAGCTCTGCTGCAACACCATCCCTCCGGCGCAGCAGGCCGTTCTCCTAGCCGGGTCTGGCTGCGAACGGCACCGGCAGGCAATGGGGTGTGCATGCGTGGCCGGCACGAAGAACAGGGCGGTGACAGGACTTCAGGCCTCTTTTTCGGCCTGTAGTTTTCGGTAGTTTTTGGTGCAAGAAGCCTGCAGCCACCGCCTCTTTTTCGGCATGAGAAACCTCCAGCCGCCACTGCCGGCTCGGTTCCAGCTGGCAAAGAGGTGGCAGCTGCAGGCTTCTTGCGCCGAAAACTACAGGCCGAAAAAGAGGCCTGAAGTCCCGTCACCGCCGTCGCCGCCCTGTTCTTCGCACTGGCTGCGCATGTGCACCCCATTGCATGCCAGTGCATGTGTGCAGCTGCACCCCATTGCCAGACCCAGCCAGGAGAATGGCCTGCTGTACTGGAGGGATGGCATCACAGTGGAGCTGCTCAGAAGGCAGCTGCTGCAGTTTGTCCCTTTAAGGTACTTTGACGTGGAGGGGAGGGGGGGACCATAAAGGGACAGGCCGCAGGAACTGTCTTCCGAGCAGCTCTGCTGCGAAGGGAGGCAGAAAAGTTTGGCCAAGTCTTCTCCTCCTCCTCGGGCATACACACAGAGCGTGCACACATCTCATGGTGCCGGGACCTTCTGCGAGGAGAGTCCCTACGGCGCCGTGAGATGTGTGCCTGTTTGCTCTATGTGTATGAGGCCAAGAAGGAGGAGAGAAGCAGCCAGGTTGAATGCTGTGGCAGAGAGAAGCAGGCAGGTTGAATGCTAGAAGACTTGGCCAAACTTTTCTGCTGGTTCTGTGGGTGTGGCTTGGTGGGGGGTCATGTGACTGAGTGGGGGTAGCCAACTCAATGTCACTCACAGCAAGGTGCCGCCCCGCCTTGCCGTGAGTGATGTTGAGTTGGCCATGCCACTCAGTCACATGGCCCCCCCCACCAAGCCACCCCCACCAAGCCACGCCCACAGAACCAGTAGTAAAACAATTCAAATCCCACCACTGGTGCAATCCCAAAACATCATCAGTACTGACAAAATCACCATCAGTCAATTACAAAAGGCAGCTTTACATGGAACAGTTTACTTCTTGCAACTATACCTTTATTACTATCAGACAAAAATATATGCCTGTCATGGACTCAGAAGTTAATTTTAAGAGTGTCTTTATAGATTATGTTATAACATGTTATAAGAAGGTACATACTGTATATCAAGAAAGCAATTTTGCTGCAATATTATTATAAAAATATTTTTAAAGAAATTATATAAGAAAGAAACTTATAAAGGTTTATTCATAAATTCATTTATCTTGAAACAGTGATCTTGGTGGCATATAAATTTAATAAATAAATCTATTTCCATGTTATAAAAAGGCGCATGTATCTGACAAGATTGAGATACATGTAAGATTTGGGATTTGGAACCCAAAGTGGATTTAAAAATGATAGACTACTAGAATGAAAAAAATTATTTGTTTACAGATAAGAGATGGAATATGGGAAGAAAAGATTATTTGTTCTATTTTAAAAGAAGGTAATAAGTTACTAAAATTATTTACAGTTGTGATGAAGGAAGTAATTTCTTTATATATTTCTTTTCTTTTTCTTTACTACATTCTTTTCTTTCTTTTCTATTTTTATTTTCAGCACTGTTTTTCTTTTTCTTTTCTTTCTAACTACTTTTTAACTTAATTGTAATTTTTAATAAAATTACTATAACATAGAAATATCTGCTGATGAACTATTAAAACAAAAGTTACTCTGCTGCAATATCATTATTCTTAAGAAAATGGATGGTTTTTTAAATATATAAAATTAAAAGATAAAAAGATAAAATTCATAGAGGTTAACACATAAACCCATTTATTTCAGATAATTGTATTATATGGTAAAAAGAAGCATCATAGGAATTATGCCAAGGAAAATTGCCTGAATGACAAAACATCAATAACAATAATTTCATTTTTATCTCTAATACTTCGGTGCAGACAGAGTTGCTTTTATTTTATCACTTCAAGAGAAACCCTATAAGATTTAGATTATAAATTAATTATAAATGGCATATCGGAATATGTCATAAATAATGGGATACTCAGGAAAGGATTTTGCTACAAACGGATATAGAAAGAAAGGGGGAATGGTGATCTCTGAAAGGTTAAATCCAAAGACCAATAAAGGTTCTCTAGCTAATTCTATGAAGTTCATATTTAAACAAAGTTTACTAATCTATGTATGTATGTAGGTATGTGTGTGTATATATGTATAAATGTGTGTGTGTATGTATGTTTATGTTTGTGTTTATGTGTACGTGTACGTGTACATGTACATGTATGTGTATGTGTATACACACACACACATACATTATACATGGCTTATACACACACACACACACACACACACACACACACACACAAATCAGAGAATTAAAATGGATAATATATGAAAGCATGGTTGGAGAATTCAGGTTCCCTTGCAAGCAGTCATGGAAGAAGATCCATCAGGTTCAGATTAGATTTACTGTAGAGTTGTTGAAGATTTTAGATGTGGATTGATTTGGATGAATCAAACCAAGTCACATATTTACTCTCGTTTCCTCTTGTCTATTGAATGGTTGGAAGCAGTTCAGAAGAGTCCTTTTCTAGGATATTGGTTGTTCATTTTGATGCCACTAGAAGTGAGATAGAGGAGTCCATCTTCTGATATTCCTGGATTGAGATACACATCTCCAGCATAGGGTTTTTAATCACATGTTCTGCTCTTTGTGCAATTGTAAGCATTCATTGATTTTTAAAGAACACAAATTCAATATGCCTTATTCTGTGGGCACTATGAACATTCTCCATGTGTACGTCTATTCTGAGTATCCTCCTGAGGAAATTAATATACTTGATCCACAAATAATCAAATAAGGAATAGAAGTCCTGGTAATGCTCAATAACCTTACTGTCTGCAGTCTCACTGTCTCTTTAAATTCCTTGATTTAATAATGATCCAGGGTTTTAAACAAGAGTTTATACAGCCTTACATAGGGTTAGGGTTAGGGTTGATGAATAGTGATTGATGAATTAAACCAGGGGGAAAACATACTAAGAGTGTTGGAAGATATGTTTGAAATGGAGGCAGGGGCCCCGGTAGAAATTTTAGAAACTAGGCAGTGGAAGAGGGTAGAGGTGGGAGGAATATCTAGATTGGATATCCAAGAAATAGATATAGATGGAGACTTTATTTTATTTATTTTATTTTATTTATTTATTTTGTCAAGCATGTATTAGATAACAGATATAAGTATAAACATAATTATGAATACATGAAATGGATATGAATAAAAGGAGACATTAGTACAGGGATTGTAGGCACGTTGGTGTGCAACTGGTAAAAAAAAAAGCATAGCAATTAAAGTATTGAAGCGGGCTAGAGACGATGGGTAGATTATCTTTATTTTTATTGTTGCTTTGATTCGCCTTTCCGTTTTCCTCTCTTCATTTTAAAGCATAGCAATCAAAGTATGAAGCGGACAAGAGATGATGGAAGAAGGATTCCTCTTTTTTGTTGCTGTTCTGAGTTGTTTTCCCCCTTCTCTCCCTCTCTATTTTTTCTCTTTTTCTAGGCAGCTGACATGGTGAGAAGTTGAGAGAAAAGAAAGAAAAAAATTCTTAATAAAGGGTGACATGATTAAAAGCTAGAATAAGTGATAGAAATAAAGGGAATATTAATGTATACACTTTTATTGGATAAAATGAGAGTAATGAGAAATAGGTGGAATAATTGAATAATGATAGATTGTAATCTAATATAGATGTGTATTGTTATTAGAAATATATAAATTGATTGAATGTAATAATAATGTTTAATCTGATCAGTTTCATATGTATTGGAATGTATGGTGCCCAGGTACCACACTGTTCACACATTGATTTGTCATTTTTATAAATAAAAAAACCTTAAAAAAATAATAATGATGATCCAGGGTTTTAAACAAGAGTTTATACAGCCTTACATAGGTCTTGATAGAAGAGAATTTATAGCTCAGGGTTAAACTGTGGGGTCCTTGGTTCTCTCTGACTCTGGTTGTTTTCTAGCAGAATTTTCATTACCAAACTTGGCTGTTCTGCATACTTACTATGACTGCAAGTCCGAGTCTGGCCCGGGAGTTATATTAAATGAGATCAATAACAGAACAGATGGTACAAATGAATTGACTTTGTATAAAGGTCTGGTTAATAAAGTTCATGCATTTGATCTTTTCACATTTTATGAATGATTGCTATGCATGTGAGCTTAATCTCATTCCTCCAAAATGTATTTGAACGTTCTGAGTTAAAATTAAATTCCTGCCTTCATGTAGTGATTTTTTTTTCAGAAGTTGTAATCATCTGGTAACAAATATTCATATTTCAATAAATCCTGTGCAAGTATAAGATATATACAGTAACTGTTGGTGGCGGAAGGAAGGAAGGAAGGAAGGAAGGAAGGAAGGAAGGAAGGAAGGAAGGAAGGAAGGAAGGAAGGAAGGAAGGAAGGAATTTTCATGCCATGAAGGATCAAATATAGAGTACCAAATAGACCCCATTCATTCATTTAAAAATGGGAAATATGAAACATGTTTTAAATCTTGAGAAATAAGATAATATTTGGAAGTGACTCAGGAAACCCTCCTGATTTCACTGGTCTGTAAGGTGGGAAGGGGTATCAGGCTCCAAAAACCAAGATCGACCCATTTTGATTCTTCCAAGCAAATTTCTTTATTGTTCCTCATCCTTAGATGGAAACTTACCAAAATAAAGCATGTTACTCTGGGAACTATTAGGAAAAAGTTCATTCTCTTTCTCTGGAATGCAGTCCCTCTTTCCTGGGAATCTGGGCTACGTTCCATCATATCACAACACAATCAGATTGATGATATTATAGCCATTCTCAATAAAGTAGTTCTAAGGAGAGATATCAAGAAAAATGACAGAATTTAACATATTTATATCGAATTTAAATTATATATACATAAATACCTACTGTAAATATGAAAGGAAAACAAAACAAATAAAACATGTATGATAAACTGGATGCAAAACGTCAAAGAAAAAATTTCAATTTAACAATATAAAATTTACCTCAAGCTACAGTTTGTCAGAAAAAATATGCATCATCTATAAAACTATAAAATGTTTTTAGATGATGCATAAATCTGTCAATAATTGTCAAAACAGACATATCATATAATAATAAATGCTGGAAATGCCATCAGATCATAGAAACATTTTACTGTACATGGTAGACATGTAAAAAACAAAACAAACTCAAAAATATTGGAAAAACATACATGGCAATGTTCAGAAAATGTTAGGGATCAAATTCAAAATGAAATATATTGCTTTTGCAAGACATAATTTCAGAAATAATCCACAAAACTCAGTATGAAAACAAAATGTCATAATTTATTAAGCTATGTGCTACAGTTGTGGGAACAAAGTTTGTATTACACGGGAAAAAAGATCTAGTGCAACAATATCTGATTGGGAACTTAAACCCGAGGAATATGTAACAATGGTAACACTCTAAATCCACAACAGAAGTTTAACTAAATTTAACCAAATGGCTTCCATATATCTTATATATTATTCAGCAAGATATATACAAGCATTTAGCATGTATTCTAAAGCTTATGCCAATAGGTATTGCAAATCAATTGAAGCGTTAAAAAAAAAAGGGAAAATAGAATGTAAATATTTACCTATATTATTTATGGCGGTGTTATTTAAAACATTTATAAGTAATATACTGATGGTTCTGGCATTAAGCTCAAAAATTTATACTTCTTTATTTCATGAAAACAAGTCAATGGATTTTATTTTATATATTTCATTTATGTTATATTATTTGTTGTATAGCTTCAATAATTAGCTGCCCATTAAGATATGTTTTTTGTATTATTTTGTATTATTATTGTTATTGTTGTTATTATTATTATTATTATTATTATTAGTACTCTTTTGTAACTTCAGCCTTAGTTTTCATTCCAGTTTTAAATCCTTTATTCTCCCTTTTATCTCCAATATTATAAGAAATAGCTTGCTGATTGATTGATTGATTGATTGATTGATTGATTGATTGATTTATTATTATTATTATTATATTTATTTATTATTTATTATTTATTATTTATTAAATTAAATTAAAGCGGCTTACAACAATATAAAAAAGCTATTAAAAGAAAACATAATAAAAACAGTTAAAAACAGTTAAAAAAAACTCATACACACTGTTTCATGGCTGGACCTCGCCAATTACAGAGGCGAGATCAACGGCCCAAAGCCTGCCGGAAGAGNNCCAGGTCTTCACAGCTTTCCGGAAGGCCAATAGGGTGGGGGCAGTCCGGATTTCAGAAGGTAACTGGTTCCAAAGGGCTGGAACAGCCACAGAGAAGGCCCTCCCCTACGGGCCCGCCAGCCGGTACTGTTTAGCTGACGGGACCTGGAGGAGCCCAACCCTGTGGGATCTTACCGGTCGCTGGGAGCTATGTGGCAAAAGGTGGTCTCGAAGATAACCTGGTCCTGAGCCATATAGGGCTTTAAAGGTAATAATAATTTAAATAATAAAAAATAAAGTACCTGTAGTTCTTTTATTTTTCTCGAGTTGATTTCTATTTGACAAAACCTAGAGATGCTACTAAGAGAGGCTAATATCAATTTTGCAAGTTTGACTGTGCTGTGCCTCCCGCATCCCCATCTTATACCTCTGTGAATGAGGAAGGCATCTCCATGAGTCTCCTCTGTATATTATCTTATATCCTGGGGCTTCAAAAATCTTTTAGCCTCTGCTAAATAGATACTGGTTCTTGCAAATGACCATCAAGGTCTTTTTTTTTTTTTTACTCTCTACAATGATCAGAAATATAATGGGTGGACAATTTTATTTATTCTCAAAATAAATTACTTTTCACCATCAGGTTTCCAGTCTTATCTTTGTTTGCCTTCAAAACACATGGTCAAAAATAACAATAATAAATCTGACTCCACTGAATTTTTCCAGCTTTCTCAAAAGCTATCTTTTCAAATATTCTTTAGATGGGTTTTCTAAATGAGTGCAAGAAGCTAGTGGTTCTACCTTTATATGAAAAGTGAATGACACTGACCTGAAATAATTGATGAGTGTGAACATGGACTAAATGAGGCCAAGCTGAGATTTGAACTTGGTAAGATGGCAATACTGTTGATTAATATTTCATGCACCTGGTGAATTGTCTATGAGCTTACTTGATTTTTTTATTGGTAGCTACCAAAGAATTGACAAAAAAGGACAAACAATTACCAAACAAAAACATTTTTATTAGTGGTATGCCAATTATTAACATTCTCAGAAATTATCATCTTAAGTTTCTGGGGTCTTAGCATAACCTGGATAAAGAATATTGTATCCTTGATTAGAGAGTCCTTTGATGAAATGGCCCCTGTATTTAAAAGTACCTGTTAGTCAATCAGCCTTCCTTTCTTGGTATTTTCAATATATAAAAAGGAGAAGTCAAAATACTGGTTTATTTATGTAGTTATTTTCTCAAACTCAGTGTCCGCTTTTTTGAAGCCCTCTGAATTAGTTATGAAGCTTTGGGAAGGTCCATCTCTGTTCTCTTTGCCGCTGACAGAATTCATATAGGGAAGCCAAAATTTCTCTCTGAAGCATTTGAGTTTAGCTCTGGTTTTGGGATTTGTTGTAGCTCATAAGTAGTGTGGAAAAAAACCGTAATTAGGTGAATATTTATTTACCTCACCTGTGAAATTTACTCCAGGGTGAATCACTTATCGTAGGTTATGTGAAGTGAGAGAAGAAGTAGTGGTACTAGAATTACTAAAAACTGAAACAATTTTACACACACAGGAGATAAAACTAACTATAATTCAGATATGTAAAGATATGTAGAGCAAGGATAAAAACTTGATATTTAAACAACTTTGAAAACCTTGGACAGGTTGGTATGGCTATCATTTTCACACTGAATCAGAATAGGAAATAGTGGGTAATTTTGTTCAAATGTTAATGCAATTCTAGTAAAGTGATTGGGGCAGTTTATAAATGCTGTTAAGGAAAAGAAGGGATGTGAAGGAAGAAATGGCATTATCTTTCAAGAGCTTGGAACATTATAGGCAGTTGTTAATTTGCTTGCTCTGTCTTGGAATAAGAAATCAATGGCAAACTGACCCACCAACGAATACCACTTTTCTTAAGTTGTTTTATGAACCTTCATTAAAAATAAAGAAACAGGTAAGGAACTATAACAACCATGGTTTTGTTTTTATCATGGTAGTATTAAAAATAGAATTATTTGTCTTTAATATAGTTTACATTTATAAAAATAGTGAGCATGTTTCCTGGACACTGCCAACCTCTTTATTCATGTTTCAAGCTCTGGGGCCTTCTTGTGCAAAAGGTATAAAACATAAAAGCTAAGAATCCATATTAAAAAAACCTCTAATTTACGATTGCATAAATTCATAGTAGCACCATTGATATTAGCAAAGATGTAAATTTGGAGCAGGCATGCAATAAGCCTATTCCTAAGGGGTTTTTAAAAAAAAAAATCTGCCCCAATTGCTACTTGTGGGTCACTAGGATGGGCTATTTGATATACTCAGAAGCATGGTGGCCAAGTCTTGTCATTGTCCTAAAGCTTTGAATTCCATTTGTCTTATTAAAATGTGTGTGTAGGATCCCAGGTAGCATCGCTTAGCCTGAAAAGCTTTCTTCAGTTGAAGAAGGCAATTCTATGATGCTGAAGACAGTAGGCCTAGCAGCACATTTCAAGGTGAAAAAAAGGAAATACGTTCTTGACAACCAAAATTGTTTGCCATGCCTTCCCTACCCAATGTTTAGTTTTGGAGGTTTGATTCTTTTTGACTTCTCTGTCAAGCAGTCTTGAAATTTGTTGATGGTTTCAAGAATTCATTGAGTTCTTGGTGTTCTCTGAGTAGATATCTTGCAGATATTTTATTCTAAGCTAAGTGGCACCATGAGTGTGTGTAGGAGTGCTATTTGCTGAATTAATAAAAATATACAATCTCCTCTTCATATCACTTCTTGTCATCCAATGCAATATTTTTATCTTGGCCTTTGGGCTCAGATCATCTTCAACATTAATTTTGGAGAGAAGAAAATTTTAGGTGTCTGGAAGGAGGGAAATTCAACATCATAGTGGGTGGGGCTTGGTTTTATCCTTGAATTTGTTGAAGGGGAGGTTGTTTACCCTGAATTATGTTCAACTTTCTGTAGGACATATGCTACACTTTTCATATGGCCTCAAAACTGGGGGGGGGAGAGTTCCATTAATTTTTAGCTGTTGTGGTCAAAGGAATTTGTGTGAGTTGCTTGGGGATTTCATATAACCCAGTGGTCCACTCTTGCCTAGTGTTCTAATGCCCATTCCCCACCTCTCTCTGTGCATGTGTGTATGTGTGTGTGTATGTGTGTATCTGTGTCTATCTCCCTCCCTCCCTCTCTTTCCTCACCTCCTTCCCTCCTGCAATGATTACATGTAACCGAGTGATGTTGCCCTTGCAGAAGCCTGGGTAATTACCTTCAGAGGAATTTTGAAATCAGGCATTTTGATCATCTGCAGCTTGCCCACCCTTGATTTCAACATGGTAGGGTTTCATATCTCATTTATTTTCCTTTCATTTTTACCTGACACATTTTATTATCCACATTATTTGATTTCCTAAGATTGTTGACATTGGAAGACGCTGTTGGATGCAACCATACTAGAAAGATCTGCTAAGGCCATAGAGAAGTATGAAATTAGATAACTTTGCATTCAACAGAGAAACAAACAATTATCCCCCACCCCAACAGCAGCTGCTTTCAGATGCCAATATTTCCGCTCACTTGAAAAAACAGATTTTAGCTTGTTTTCTGTTAACAGATGTGTGTGTCACTGTGTGTGTGCCAGTGTGGGCAAACTGAGAATTAGGAATCGCTTCACATGTTTCCAGCCTCGAGGCAGAGAAATGTAAATCAAAGATGCTAAAAGGAGCTTCTTCCAAAGATAGACCACAGCCACAAAGCCTAGGGCACTAAACTCATATTTCTGCATCTTGTCTGGAGCAGAAACCTTAAAAAAAAAAAGGAAAGGGAAAAGAAACAAAAAAAAAATCAAATCTTAAGAGTGTGCCATAAGCAGACAATTTGATATATGTAACAGACTAACTTCAGGATAGGTGTGATGGGCAAAATCTTCACATGAAAGTCAATGGAAAGGGAAAGTATGAAATAATAGACAGATAATGGGATGGTTTTTGACAGAAAGAAAGAAAGAAAGAAAGAAAGAAAGAAAGAAAGAAAGAAAGAAAGAAAGAAAGAAAGAAAGAAAGAAAGAAAGAAAGAAAGAAAGAAAGAAAGAGACAAAGAGACAAAGAGACAAAGACTCAAAACCAAAGAGTTTGAGTGAAGAGTCAGTGTATAACTTCCTGATAGATACAATCTGATGTCTGAGACCTTCTCAACACATTTTTTTCCAGTATCTTCTACAACTGCAATTTTCAACTCTTCAGATTTTGACAGCCTTGTGGTTCTGTTCTCAAGGGCAGGATGCAAACTTTGTACAATTTAAGTAAATAATAAAATAAAGAAGTCTTGTGGACACGAAACAGCAGGAATATCTGATGCCTTGATCTGGATAATTTGGCTTAGTTTTGTATCTCATTCTGTCACAGGAAATGCTCTGCATTCTGACAACCCTAACAGATTACATGAATTTAGGCAAGATCATTTAATTAGCATCTTATCAAAGTCTACATTGTCCTGTTTAAAATTATCATTTCAAAGCGTCTAATAATATATTTTGCCTTCTTGTTGGTAAATGTGTGCTCAAAAATAGTACTTACACCCAGGGGTGGGTTCTAACTTACCTCGCTGCCAGTTCGCTTCCTCCCGTGCCTCGTGGGTGCACCTCATAGGCGCGCCTCATGGCCATGCCTCTTTCTCGCGCGTGCATGCGCAGTGCAAAAAAATAACCCCTCCCCCCAAAAAAGCCAAAAACAAGATGGTGATGCATGCGTAGTGCCAGGAACTCGGCTTCTGCATATGCGCAGAAGAAAAAAACCTGGAAAAAATCCCCCTCCCCCCAAAAAAATAATTCAAAAAAATAATAATTCAAAAAAATTCAAAAAAAAAAGATGGTGGTGTCCACGGCACCAACTGAACCTGCTCTGTGATGTCATTGTGATGTCACCAGCGGGTTGCTACCGGTTCGGGAGAACCGGTCCAAACTGGGAGGAACCCACCTCTGCTTACACCTGGTTTGGTGATCCTAATCCATTTTTTAAGAGTATGAAAATTAGAAGTTAGTAATCAAACATTTATATAGCTGGCTTACATATTCATATCTATTTTTATGTAGAAGTATGAAGCAAAAGAGCACTGTTGACTAAAAGCTTCTTCATATGAGAGTATATTTTCATTCTGTACAGAGACTTGTAACTCTTGTCATTTTAAATTACCTGTGAGCTGAGTCATTCTCTGAAGTTCTACATCAGGTTTGATTAGCTGTGTCTCCTTAGTCATACACAAACTAAGAGAATTCAGTTGGAGAAGGAAATTTGAAAGCCTTTTATCACAATTTGAAGATAGCAATGGGCATATCTCTTCTGTCAGTCATTCTTTCCTTCTTTCTGTTTCAATCTCTATCTCTGTCTCTCATCTATCTATATATATAAAAGCCAAATACCACTCACTCATCATGAAATCTCCAGAACTGTAAAGCCTACAAACTTGAAACTTGGCACGTATGTTCCTCTTGGATTCTAGGTGTTCGCTAAGAAAGGATTTTTCGAAATGACCATCAGATCATTAGTATTTCTTATACAGTATTATATTAATTAACACGCTCTGATTCTAAGGAGTTAGACGTTCTACTCCCCCTCCTCACCTGAAAACAACTCTGTTCCAACTTCCAGTTGCCTTATATTAACACACTCTGATGCTAAGGAGTTCTACATAAATTTTCAAGCTTTAAGTGTCAATGTATCAAGCCCGATCATAACTACTCATTAATTTTCAAGCTTTAACTGTCAATTTATCAAGCCTGATCACATAGTTTCGTAGCGAAGCACGGGTATCCAGCTACTAGTTATCTATATATCTAATTAATATTCTGGTAGCTATGCAGGAAGAAATTCATCCAACATCTCATTCAAAAGACATTCTGTGAGCCAATAAAATAGATTCTGTCATATAATGGATGGACATAAAATTCATGGAATTAGCTTAAAGTAATTATTGAAACATAAAAATGTACACATTTAAGGAAATTGTAATAGTGTGTGTATTTTGGAAATGTTTATAGAATTTCAGGCCTATTAAAAATAAAAAATTTTGGCAAGTTGCATAGAGATGTAGGAAAGATCACATATTGACATACAGAAAGTTGCATGTGGTCAATAAAGATACATATGATGTGGTTTTCCCCTTCAAACAATGACTTATGGAAAATTAGATGGAACACACTAAACTTCAAGAGACAGAATGGACAAAATCTTCACATAAAAGTCAAGGGTGGGGACAGATCAGGGGTGGGTTCTAACTTACCTTGCTGCCGGTTGGCTTCCTCCTGTGCCTTGTGGGCACGCCTCATGGGCGTGCCTCATGGGCATGCATGCGCTTCGCACACATGCACATGCGCATATGCAGTGCAAAAAAATCCCCAGCCAAAAACAAGATGGCGACACATGCGCAGTGCCGGAAACTCGGCTTCTGCGCATGCGCAGAAGAAAAAAACACGGAAAAAATCCCCCCCCAAAAAATTTTTTTTAAAAAAGGATGGCGGCGTCCACGGACCGGCACCGACCGAACCGGATCCATGATGTCATTGTGACATCACCAGCGGGTCTCTACCAGTTTGGGTGAACCAGTCCAAACTGGGAGGAACCCACCTCTGGGACAGATATACAAACAGTATCATGAAATGAACCAAAAAATGGACAGATCATGGGATGATTTTTGACTAAGTTATATCAAACATTTAAAATCTTGTTGGAACAGTTCATACAACATAGAACATGGAATAATAGAGTTGGAAGGGACTTTGGAGATCTTCTAGTCCAAGCCTCTGCTCAAGCAGGAGACCCTATATCATTTCAGATAAATGATTGTCCAGTCTCTTTTTGAAAGCTCCCAGTGATGGAGCACCCACAACTTCTGAAGTCGAGTTGTTCCATTGGTTGATTGCTCTCACTGTTAGGAAATTTCTCCGTAGTTCTAAGTTGCTTGTCTCCTTGGTTAGTTTCCATCCATTGTTTCTCATTTTGCCTTTTTGTTGCATTAACATTAAACATTAATGACATCATTTGCAGCATTGGTGGCTGAATTGTTGAGTTATAATAACTTGGCCTGGAATTATTCAGAGAACGTTGGTGAATGGTAGGTAAATATATCATTGTACCATAAGTCTTTTTTTTTTTTTTACTTTTACTGGATTATTGTTGTGTGTTTTGCTGATTTTCAGCAACTCAGCTATTTTCAATCCCTTGAGGAACACACATCTGAGATGACTGCACAATACATAGTAGAACTGAAGACTTGATTGATAAATGAAATGAATGATTCAGGAATGTCCAAACATAGGGCTCAGAAGTAAATGTGTTTAACACATATTCAGGACTGAAACTGGTGATCTCTGCTGGATTGAATATGATACAATATACACTTAAGTATTAACTCTAGCCACTATAGTACACTATAGTTGTATTACATTATTCTTATTTTACATGCTTAGTTTCTACTTGATTAGTGCTGTTTACAGTACATGAGTAGAAATGCAACAGAGCCAATAAAACCTTGAAGATGACTTTACTTGAATAGTAAAAAATAGAACAGCCTGTTTAATTTCAGATTCATAGATGATTTTCTGTAAATTTCAAATGTTTTTACTGTAAACTGTATACAGTTTACTTTATTGTAGACTCACTGTATAACTTTTTCTAACCTAATACAGATTTGAACAGAGGGCTGTTCACATACAGACTGACTGGGCTATTGTGTCAAAAGCTTATGGTGAAATACAATAGTGTTGCAACCTCAGTCTAACTTACTTTAAGTTCAGATGAATGTTCCTTTCTTTCAGTGGGAAAAGATGTGTTTTTAGCATGACAATTTAAGTTCATTAAAATCTAACACAAGGAATGGAGTCTGGCTGTTTTCTTGCATTATACTTTATGAATAGTTATTTCTAAAACCCAGAATGCTAGATTTTTTTCTCCAATAGCAAAGATTTCATGGGAACTTAGTAGGGTACTTTAATTATTTTTAGTAGCATAAGATTGAGAGGAAATTGGATGAATGGCAGTATAACTACTGCCAAATGATGGCTACTCTGAAAGGCAAAACAAGTAAGGGAAAAGGTACCTTTGTGGTAAAGTAACAGAGTACCTGGTCTAAAAGAAACCTGAAAGTAGTTAAGTGAGCTGAATTGTAGAGGAATGGAAGAAGGATGCTTGGTAGGAAGTCCTTCAGTTCTGAATTAGTCATCTGGGCAACAGCTGGGCCCAACAAACGTAAATTGATGAGTGGTGTACCTCAAAGGCTAGCATCTCAAACATATTGGGATGCAGAAAGAAAGCTTATTAAATCAAGCAAAGTTAAGCAACCAAGCCATCCCTTAAAGAGTAAATTGTACACAGCATTAATTCTGTTTCGTGGTGTGAAAATGATGAACCTGAAAGATCTAGGGAGAAGAAAAAAATCTGAGATCAGTTAAAATTATTTCCCAACATTTCTGAATTTTGAAGAAAAGAAGAAGAAGAATGACTTCATGTCTCTTTCATGAAATTCATTGTGGCATGGACATTGCTCCCTTTTAGCTATCTATTAGAACCACAAACATAGAAGTTTGAGAGTGGCTTTGACAAATGAGATCTGCACTTGGAACCTTGCAAGATAAGGCTGGTTTATACTATACTAATGAATGAGGTCCCAAATACATGATAAACTAGATCTAAGAGTTGTGTTTGGAAAAAGTAGCTTTTTCCGTTCGCCTCAAGCCAATAAGTAGTAAGTAGTGCACCATATTGAAAAGAATTCTTCTGAGATTAACCAAAAGGAACACATCAATCTTAGTTTCCAATTTAGTACATTTATTTAAACAGTCAAGCAAAGAGGAGTCTGAAAGGATAGCTGCTTTTTAAAATAAACCAAAACACGTTTATCAGAAAGCTTTTGCCTTTGAGGATTTTTGAGGGAAAGACTCTTGGAAATCATTGATGTTCTCTTAATATGGTTCTTTTCCTGAAGAACTTTTTGTTATTAGACTACCGTAGATAACACAATCAGTTGCTGATATAACCTGGCTTAGTAATGAAATATCTGCAAGAAAATAACCAAGCTTAGAGAGCATCAACTTTTGTGTAAATTCATACATTGTAAGGAAGATAGGGCCAAATCAATAATGTTACTATGTTTGGTGTCTCGGGTAATATTACATTCATGTATCAAATCTTTGAAGCCTCCAGACATAGAACTGTCATATGGCAAATATGGAAACTATTTTAGAAATAGGTTTGGTTCCCATGTTAGCTTCTAAAAGTACAGTACAGTACAGCTTCTGCAGTACAGAAGCTCCAAGTGCTTATGGTTGCATCAAGCTTGGTAATCTGTATAGAAATTCATGACAAATATCCTTTAGGAACTCTTTTGCCTTGAAATCTTAGCTTCCTAAGAGTCACTACCAGATAAAGGAAATTAAGAAATTTCTGTCCTTGCTTTATTTCCCCCCCCCCTTTTTTTCTTTTTTATGTATAATTTTGTTAAGAATTTTGATTATAGTAGTAGAATGTAATAAAAGAAAGAAAAAAGAAAGAAAGAGGAAGAGAAAGAAAGAAAGAGAAAGAGAGAGAGAGAAAGAAAGAGAGAGAGAGAGAGAGAGAGAAAAAAAAGAAAGAGAGAGAGAGAGAGAGAAAGAAAGAAAGAAAGAAAGAAAGAAAGAAAGAAAGAAAGAAAGAAAGAAAGAAAGAAAGAAAGAAAGAAAGAAAGAATATAAGGAATAAAAAGTACAAGGAAAAAGGAAAAATAGGTATGCAGTAAGAAAAGAGAAAAAATATGTATAAAGTAGTGACTTCCAACCTTTATCACAAGTATAAACAAATTTAGTGACTCTTCACCCCTTCTAAAGTTATATCCATTCATCCCTTCATTCCATCTCTTATCTGCAAACAAATTCATAAAATATCATCTTTTTCAGTCCTGAAAAAGTCCACAAAGGGTTGCTAGAAATAATAGCATACAGTACATTGTTATAAATATGATCAAATAAATCAGTTTTATTTTCCTTTTTTTAAACTTCTAACAGTCTTAATTTTTAGTTCATTCAAATATTGTGGTAGAATTTCATTTCTCTTCATTTCTTCTTTGCTATATTACAATTTTTCAAAACTTTAAAAAGCCAGTTTTGAAAATCCAGTAGAAAAAAGCTACGGAGATTTTGCTTTCTGCAATTGCTTTGTCATATACAGTATCTGCTAGGAAGCAAGGGAGGGAGGGA
>QLTV01002132.1:1916491-1929966 GCA_003457575.1 Thermophis baileyi
GTGTTAATTTTGTTGTTGGTGCCTTTTGTGTCCTTTTGCATGGTGTGTGAGTCAGTACAGCTGCTTTTGCATGGTGTGTGAGCCAGTTGTGTTGTGTTTTGTGTGTGTGTGTGTAAAGTGTAAAAGGTTTTTTTCCCCAGCTCTTTGTGACATCGACTTGGCCATGCCCACCTGGTCACCTGACCACCAAGTCACGCCCATCCAGTCACATGACCACCAAGCCACACTCACCTGAAGCCACACCCACCAGACCTCAAGCCACACCCACAAAATAAGCCACGCCCACAGAACCGGTAGGGAAAATTTTCACATTTCACCCCTGCTCTAACCCCCATATCTTTTACCTTAAACTGTCTACCATGGACCTTACACGTTTCTTAAGAGGTCCCTAAGGGGGCGTGCATAACCGCACCAGTGTGCCTACCGTTCCTGTCCTACTGTACCCATTTGTATATACTCATTTTATGTGTTTATGGCTATGTTTTGCTTCTTTATATCCATTTATTTGTGCCATTTTTTCATGTGTCCTGTTTCCTTGCACTTGTTGACAAGTAAATAAATAAATAAAAATAAAATAAATATGGTTCTTTGGCTTCTTCTGCTCTGTTTGTACTTTTGTAAATAAAACAAATATTATAAACTCAGTTGTAAAACCTCAATGTTCTCTTACCTAAAGTAACCAAAGGCAAGTATCTGCAATTACCTGGGAACTGATTATCATGAACAAACCTGGAGTATATTCCTCTTACATAAGTTGTTTATTATTATTAATGTACAGTGTAATTAATCTTTCCTCACAAGGGTTTTACTACAGTACTTTCTCTATAACCAGGTATTGAAACTTAGTACAAATATAGTTCAATACATTCTTACCCATTCTGAAAATATTACTTTCTATGCCTCTCACGTATAACGTGATATTTTGAATTTATCTGATAACACTAGTTAGAAAGAAGGATGGACAGCATTTGACAGTTCTGATTTGCTCACTTGCCCAATTGTCAACCTTACTTTGTTCTTTTCCAAATATATACATATTTTATGACATATTTAATGTGTGTCTTTGTCTACACATTTTGCTTAAAGGTAGATTTCTAAAAGATTTTCTTCTTAAAATATTGTTTTTAATTCATTTTTTTCTTCCTGAATATGCATCTTAACTGGAGAATTGCAGTAACAGTTAAAAAATGTGCCAAAGTGATAATATATCATTGCATTTCACATCACATATTGAGCTCCACATATCAGCTCAGAAAGTGTGAATTAGGTGGATTTGCTTTAAAATGTGACTTGAATGTGACGTTTTATCCTACCTAGAAAACCATCTCAGAGAACATGAAAGAAATAATAAAATGAAAAGTGCAGATTTAATTTAATTTATTCAGTTTAGATACAGCCTGATTCCAACTGACTGGGGAACATACAATAAAACAACAATGTGAAAACATTTATTCATTTATGTGTCTGACTCAGGTTGAAAAAACTTATTTGCAATATAGCCAAAGTAATTTTACAAATAGTATTTTGTGTTTCTATAAATATACTATTTGTAAATACACAAACTATGGGATACTGCATACTGTATGTCTGAATGTTTATGATCTGTTTTAATTGGAGAAAGTTAGTTGTGATTTGTTGTTATAAACCACTGCTTGTATACATGGTTGAATTATACAGAAGGCATTTTATACATATGAAAATTTTAAAATATATGGAAAGTTTTTCAAAAGGTGAATGGCTCTGTTGAAAGGACTGCCATCCTTTGTCGGCATTTGAGGGAGTGTTAATTTTGTATTGGCAAAAACAGACCCTATGCTTTTCATACATTACCAGCTGTGTGTATTTATAGGACTTTATAATAAGATACAAGAAAAAAATCTAAAATTCAGCTTCCATGTTAAATTTATCTAAGCTTTATTTAATCACAATTTGTAAAGTCTGGTCAGCTAATGTAAAAAGTCAAATGGCCCATAGATACTAAAGACATACACAATGAGCTTTAAGAAAATGGTATGTACAGTATATGATCATTTATTTCAATTAGTTGAGATACCTACGTCAAGTAAGAAAACTATCAAATGTATACAGGGGTAAAATTGGAATAACATAATTATTAAACCCAAAGTTATTGATATGGATCTCCCATAAATTTCTCTCTCTGTGTGTGAGCATGCGTATGTCATTGATTAGGACCTAAATATATGTACACACATACTTTTTTTGATTTGGAGACTCAGTTATATAGAAATAATTCTCCTTTCACATAGTGAAAGTTCAGAGACAGTTACCAAAATGGTATGATAGAAGAAAGATTACAAATTCTTACTAATTCATTCATTCATTCTTTCCTAATTCTTACTAATAGAGAAGAAGTGATAGAGGAAGTTGGGGCTTCTGGAACTTTGGGCGAGAGTGACCACATTATATTGGAATTCAATATAATGCAAAAATAAGCAATACAACATAATCCAATCAGTGTCTTAAACTTTAAAAGAGCTGATTTTAACGAATTCAGAGAGATCCTAGGAAAGATTATTTTATTACATCTACGTGGAGTATTACATGGAAGGAAGGAAGCAATGGAATACCACAAGGCTCCATCTTAGGCCCAGTACTCTTTAATATCTTCATAAATGACTTAGATGAGGGAATAGAAGGGGAAGTAATCAAATTTGCAGATGACACTAAGCTGGCAGGAATAGCCAACACCTCAGAAGATGAGCTCAGGATCCAAATGGATCAGAGGTGGTAGTCAGCAGGTTCTGACCAGTTCTGGAGAACCAGTAGTGAAAATTTTGAGTAGTTCAGAGAACCGGTAAATACCACCTCTGACTGGCCACGCCTCATCTATGCTCTGCCTCCCGAGTCCCAGCTGATCGGGAGGAAATGGGGATTTTGCAGTAACCTTCCCCTGGAGTGGGGAGGGAATGGAGATTTTACAGTATCCTTCCCCTGGAGTGGGGTGGGAATGGAGATTTTACAGTATCCTTCCCCTCCTACACCCACCAAGCCATGCCCACCAAGCCAAGCCACGCCCACCAAGCCACGCCCACAGAACCAGTAGTAAAAAAAATTGAATCCCACCACTGAAATGGATCTTGACAGACTTAAACAATGGGCCTATCCAACAACATGAAAGTTAATGTGGAGAAAAACAATTTTACACTTAGGCAAAAAAAAAACCAAAGGTACAAATGCAGATTAAGTGGAACCTGGCTCAAAAACAGTAAGTGTGAGAGGCTCAAAAACAGTAACTATGAGAGGGACCTTGGAGTCTTAGTGGAAGATCACTTAAATATGAACCAGCAGTGTGAGGCAGCAGCCAATAAAAGCTAATACAATCCTTGGTTGCATAAACAGAGGCATAGAATTAAAATCACATGAAGTATTAGTACCACTTTATAAAGCCTTAGTAAGGCCACACCTGGAATACTGCATCCAGTTTTGGTCACCACATTACAAAAAAGATGTTAGACTTTGGAAAAAGTGCAGAAAAGAGCAACTAAGATGGTTAAGGCCTGGAGACTAAAACATATGAAGAATAGTTGCAGGAATTGGGTATGTCTAGTCCAGATAAAAGAAGAACTAGGGGTGACATGATAGTGGTATTCCAGTATTTGAGGGGCTACCACAAAGAGGAGAGAGTCAACTTATTTTCCAAAGCACCAGAGGGCAGAACAAGAAACAATGGATGGAAACTAATCCATCCCTTGGGAGTTGGGCGGCATAAAAATGCAACAAATAAATAAATAAATAAATAAATAATCAAGGAGAGAAGCAACCTGGAATTAAGGAGAAACTTTCTATCAGTGAAAACAATTAGCCAGTGGAACAGCTTGCCTTCAGAAGTTGTGGGTGCTTCATCACTGGAGATCTTTAAGAAGAGACTGGACAGCCACTTATCTGAAATGGTGTAGGGTCTCCTGCTTGAGCAGAGGTTTGAACTAGAAGACCTCCAAGGTCTTTTTCAGCTCTATTCTGATTGATTGGTTAATTGATTGATTGAAATATGAAGTAGCAAAAACTTTTGTTAATCCCTCCCATTATTTGGAAACTAACTTTTATGAAGAAGCAGACAATATAGAGATTCCCTTTGAAGATAAAAAGGTGAAATGAAAGTATAGTGTAGGGGATCTGGAATGTGGTTCCCTTACATCAGAGGTGTCAAATTCACATCGTCACGGCAGCATCATGTGATGTATCAGGACTTTCCCCCCCTTCGCTAAACCGGGTATGGGCAAAGCCCGGTTTAGCAGGAGACGGGAGTTTGACAGCCCTGCCTTACATTCTTTTTTGTGTTTTGTATCAGATAGCTAGGCAACTACTTTTCAAATTCTGTGATATTTGAGAATTTGAGGAGAAACTTTAGTTAAATTAGATATATCCTTCACTGTAGAGTAAGGAGAAAGACCTGATGGAGATACATGATCTCTGTTACCAAAGCAAAAGGGGAAAAGTTATCTTAAATACAAACTAAGCAGAAAGCTTGTGGAAGAATCTCAGAACAATACTTCTAATTCATGTGGGAATAGAAGGGAAAAACATCAGACTTGCCGGATTCTCTTATCATAGCCATTGTCAAGAGAAGTAATCTTAGCCTTCCTTGATACCTGGTCTGATCTACCTGGTGGGGCTGACAATCACTTATCCCCTGGTCTCTTCCATTCTTTCTTTTTTCCCCTGGTGGTTCAAAACAAACAAAACCTGCAGGAGTGATTTTGACAAAACCACACTCACTGCTTATCTTAACAGAGATCAGAAGCATCCAGTCTCAGAATGAACCTGCTTCCCACTGGTCAATGACTATCACAGTCGGAAATCTGCTGTTTCAGTGTACTGTTGTTGATTTCCATACATATAACTAGATTGTTGCAGCTTTCACCTTTTTCCTGGCCCAGAGACAAGGCTACAAAACTAACAAGTGGATGGGTCTTTGTATTAGAAACCTCTTAGACACCACCCACCAAATGTTCAACTACTGTTTCTAAAGAAGCTTGCAAGCTGCAAAGTGGGGGAAAAATGCTACCCCTTGTTCTCGATCCTTTCTACACATTGTCACAAAAAAGACATGTTTAGTGCAGAATGCAAATAACCCTTCTTCTCTACTCTCTTCGTCTGTCTTCCTTTTTCTTTAAGGGGTGGAGACAGCTTCAGACCTCACTCTTTCTTTTATATACTCCCTCTGAATGGTTGGCCTTGGATGCTACAACTGACTCCCTTGTACTCTCCAGTGAGAGTGCAAATGAAAAGACAGAGGTGGGGGCTACTTTTCTCCTTTCTCCATGCAATTTAAAGAGGAAGTTTTAGATGCCACCATTTCTTTTTGCTGCCACCTTTGCTGCTAAGCACAAAGGATGCCAAGCATGCCAAGCATCAAGCATGGATGGCCAACCCACAGCGCCCACCTCCCAGTTTGCCTGAAAGCATGCCAACAAAGCAGTCATTTTGAGAGGGCTGGAATTGATTTTTAAACATCAGTTTTTCACCTTTATTATTTATTACAGCTGACCAAAGAAAGAATGATTGCGTGATCATGTGGTGTTTGTTCATACTTTTCAGTGAAACCATGTTCTGGCAGAGGAGTGTCCATTATTAACTAATGTCATTAATTGGGAAGGTATTTATTATATTTTGCTTCATTTGAAAGATGAGATATAGTAAATAGCAAATATAAGCAACAACTTTATTTCCAACAAAAAATGTTATGTTTCTTTTTTTAATATACAGTATATATAATTTTTATTAAACATTTTCTAAAAAAGATTTTTACAATCTCCTTTTTGACAATTATGCCATATCATGTTACATCCATTTGTCCCTCTTTTTCAATTTACAATTAACTGTAGATATAAATCCATCCTTATATATATTTCTATTTACATTACACAATACTACTTCCATTTCTTATATGTCGATTCAATTTCTAGATTATCTTAGCACCTTTCTTACTTCTGTACCTTCTTTAATATTAATCTTTCTTAACCTATACATCTGTCATCTAGTTATTTGTACCAATCATCCCATATCTTATAATATTCTGATTCTTCTTTGTCGTTCAATTCTTTTGTAAGTCTGTCCATCTCTGCGCATTCTAAGATTTTTTTAATCACACATTCCTCTGACGGTATCTTGTTGTTCTTCCAATTTTGAGCGAATACTATTCTTGCCGCTATGATAATATGTAAGATTAAGTATTGGGTCTTTTTGTCATGACTCCTTGTAAATATTTCCAATAAGAATAGTTCCAGTTTCATTTCAATGTGTTGGTTTGTTATCTCTTCAATCCATTTCCTTATCTTTTGCCAATATTGCTTTGCTTTTTGACATGACCACCACATGTGGTAATATGTTCCTGGATTTTGTTTGCATTTCCAACATTCTGGCAAAGCGTTGGGGTACATTTTTGCAATCCTTACTGATGGAAGATGCCATCTGTAGACCATCTGGTAGATATTTTCTTTATATGCTATGGACCGTCAATTTATAACTTTTGCTCCAGACCTTCTCCCATTTCTCCAGTTCTATATTGTAGCCAAAATTTTGTGCCCATGTTATCATCACCTCTTTCACTACCTCCTCTTCCATCTTATAACTCAACAAATAATTGTAGAATTTTGTAATCATTTTGTCTTCTGGGCCTAATATGAGTTTATCTAATTCGTGTTCCTCTTTCTGGAATCCATATTGTTCTGCATCTTTTTGGATATCTAGTTTTTATCTATAAATACAGCCACCAGTCAATTTCTATACTTCTATTCAATTTCTATTTTCAATTCTCTGTGTTCCTTTAATATTTCTTTATAAGTCTTCATTTTGTCCATGTCCAATAAGTTGGGGTATATTAATGCTTCCATTGTCGAGAGCCAAGTAGGTATTTTGCTGTAGTGATTTCTTTGGATTTTTTGCCAGACTTGTATAAGTGCATCACAAATTAGATGTCTTTGGAAGTAACTGTGGGTTTTACTTTTGCCATCCCCAGAAATGCATGCCAGCCCCTCTGAAGTTCATGCCCTTCCAGAGTCAAGATTCTTTTATTTTTTAGTAGTGTCCAATCCTTTATCCATGTAAGGGTTGCTGCATAATAATAGGTCTCCCAATCAGGAAGGCCAAGTCCTCCTTTTTCTCTCTTATCTTGTAAAGTTTTTAATTTAATTCGTGTTTTTTTCCCTTGCCAAATATAACTCATTATTATTTTATTTAAATCATTAAAAATGTTTTCCCTAGTTTTATCGGTATGACCTGAAATAAGAATAAAATTCTGGGCAATATATTCATTTTAATAGAAGTGATCCTACCTAAGATCGATAATTGAAGTTTCTTCCATATTTCTAGATCCTTTTTTACCTGATGGACTAATCTACCATAGTTGTCGTATTTCAAAGTTGAGCATTTAGCTGTTATCCAAATTCCCAAGTATTTTATTTTTTTCATGACCTGTATACCCGTTCTCTCTTCCCACTCTCTATCTTGTTTTTTCATAAGGTTTTTCATTATTGCTTTCATTTTGTTTTTGTTAATTTTGAGTCCTGCTATTTTTCCGTAATCTTCTATGCGCTGGAGCAATTTGGTTCCTGTCTCTAATGGTTGTTCTAGTATGAATACTAGGTCATCGGCAAATGCTTGGAGCTTATACACTTCTTTTTTAATTTGTAAACCCTTTATTTCCTGTTCACCTCTAATCCTAATTAGTAACACTTCTAATGTCAAAATAAATAACAGGGGGGCCAATGGACATCCTTGTCTCACTCCCTTAGCAATATTGAAGGCTCCCGTGGTATCCCCATTTATTATTATTCTTGGTGTTTGGGTTGTGTATATTTTTTCCACCATTCTTATAAATTTTTCTTCAAAGTTCATTTTTTCCAATTGTAAAATTATAAATTTCCAATTTAAGTTGTCGAAGGCCTTCTAGGCATCAAGAAAAATTAAAGCTGTTTGTTTTCCGGGGTGGGCTTCGTAATATTCTAATGTGTCAATTATAATTCTTATATTGTTTTTATATTCCTTTTTGGTAGGAAACCATTTTGGTCCATGTATATTAATTCATTTAAGACTTTTTTGAGTCTTTCCGAAATTATGGCTGCAAATATCTTGTAGTCCACATTCAGTAGCGAGACAGGTCTGTAGTTTCGAATTTGTGTGTGATCTGTATCTTCCTTAGGAATAATTGAAATAAGAGCATCTGTCCAGAACTTTTGGTATGTTCGCGTTCCTCAATGCATTGTTATAGATTTCCAACATTAGTTTATCTAGTAGTTCCTGTATCATTTTATAGAATTCTGCCGGTATTCCATCTGGGCCTGGAGATTTATTGTTTTTTTGTCTCTTTCTCACCTCTACCAATCATAGTTCATAGTTCATAGTTCCATCATAGTTATTTCCCCATTAAGAATTTCCCTTTTTGATTCCACAATTTCAGTCAAATTTATTCCATCTAAGTATTGCTTAATACTATCCTCCATTATATTTTCCTGTTGATATAAATTTTTTCCCCATTCTTGTAGTGCATTTCCCCCTCTTCGTCCTGCAATTGAGTTATTATTCTTTTTTTCCTCTCTTTTTTTAATTTGTAGGCTAACCATCACCCAGGTTTCTTAGCTTGTTCAAAATAGTTTTGTTTCACCATTTTCAACTTCTGTGCAAGTTCCTCTTGCATAATAAGATTAAACTTATGTTTAATTAAGTCTCTTCTCCTCTTAATTTTTGCACTTGGGGATCGTTCTGGAGCTCAAATTCCACTTTTTAAAGTTCTTCCTGCAGAAATTCTTGATTTTGCTTTCTTTTCTTATTTCTCTTGTCCAAATATGCTATGGGACTTCTGGCAGTGATGTCACCGGGCTTCAGAGCAAAAGAACAGGGCTCTGTTCTCGAACTCTGACTTTTCTTGACGGAAAACCTGCAAAGACATCGACGGTTCTGGAGGAAGTGACGGTGGGAAAGGGAAACTTCCAAGGACCTTGGGGGTGAAAAGCAATCCTCTCGAAGGTTCAGGAAACCCCCCTAAGTTTACAACAAGAAAGAGGTCTGCCATTTGTGACAGGCGCAAAATGGTGACAGCTGCACAGCAGGAAGCAGAAGAGGTGACAATAATTCCAAATCAAGCTGAGAAAAAAGTCCAAAAAGGAAGGAAAATTGGACTGTTGGAGAAGGAGAAGAAGCGGAAAGATCGAGACTCCAAGTGTGAGGCAGATTTCTGCCCACAAGAAAGCGGCGACTAAGAGAAGGAGGTGTGCAGCGGCAGGATACTTCAGAAAGTGACGGTGCAGTAAGAGATTAAGAAGGGAGAAATATTGAGCTGAAACAGACTAAAAGTGAAATAACCTTGAATTGAGGGCGGTGAATATACCTTTAATAAACCTTTTTCTTCTTGATTTGGGACTTGTTGGATTATGATTGTGAAAATGGAGGGTGGAATCGGTCCGAGGAGTGAACGAACCGGAAAAGTAGGCGGACATTTTGAACAGAGTTTCTGTGGATAAAATAGCCTACCAGCAAAAAATTGACTGAAGGAGAACAGGCAAAAGATCCGGATCTGCGCGAGTATTGTGATAACGGAGGGTGGAAGTGGCCTGAGTATTGAACGAGGTGGAAAAGTAGTTGGACATTTTGAACAGTGGACATAAATAATGTTCTTGTAAACAAAACAGATTGAAGGAGAATGGAAAAACATTGGGACTAAAAGGACTATAAATTACAAAAGGACTATAAAAAGAGAAATTAAAATCATGGACAACGTACAGGCTAGACTACTCCTCTTTTCTCCCTTTTTGACTACATAGGAAAACTTTGTGACTTAGTGAAAGAGAAGTCGATATAGTGGACATAGTGAGTGGAGAGAGCCATCTAGAGGCCAAAAGTGGACACACACACAAAAATTGTGTAATAGGAGATGATGCAAGAGTGAATGGAAAGAACATTGTACATTAGAGTAAAGAATTGGATCTTATATCTTTGAAGCTAGACTTTATGGTAAAGAGTATTATTAAATTAATTATGATTAATCAAGTTATTAATTAAGTTAAATTAACTCCAATTAATTATTAATTTAAAAGAATATCTTGATATTTAAAAATAAAAATTGTTGAGCAATACATATTTAATGAATTAGAAACACTGTAATTATATACTATTTATACTGTGTAATAGGATACTGGATAATGTATAGTAGCGAATGTTAAATACTATTAATGACACATGAACTCTGGGAACTGTAAGGTGTTATAAACTTCTACAGAGAAACCCAAAGTAGAATAGATAGTTATATTTACTTTACTTTAATTGATATCTAGAAATATAACAATAAGTGAAATACATTTAGTAAGATAATATAAAGTTGGTTATAGAATATATACTAGTTAATTAAATAATACACAATAAATATATGCACAGAGACATAAAGGATATTATAGTAAATATTAGAAAATAAGAGTAAAATATTAGAATAAGCAAATTGAATAAGTATACTATTGTATGTTATTCTGGAAAAACCTTCTTCGGGGGGGGGGGAATTAATAATATGACAACAATTACTACCAAGAAAACAACGCCACAGCTTACATCAACGACTTCATCACCAAACCTTCAACGTTCAATAGAGAGTATGCTGGGATCGGATAAGTCAAGTTCAACCCAGAGTATTCAGAACATGCAGGCAATGCTCCAAATGATTCAAGAATCAATGGAAAGAAACCAGGAAACAATAGTAAAAAAAACCACGAAGAAACAAAGAAAAACCATGAAGAAACAAAGAAAAATCATAAAGAGATGAAACATGACGTAGGAGAGATGAAAGGTGACACAAAAAATGGACAATAAAATAGGTAGCATTCAACAATCTATTATTCAAAATGAATAAAGAATAAAGACTGTTGAGACAAAAATACAACACCTAGACAAAAAGGTGGAAATAATTGAACAGAAAACTAGCTTTCCGAATAGAGAACTGGAAGATTCAATTATTTTTTTGGAGATGGATAAAGCTTCGTTTTATCTTAGATTCCAAAACATAACTGAAGACAAAGACGAAGATCTTGGTGAGAAATTGGCACAAATTCTAGCAGAAGTCATGCAAAAAGATAAACAGGAAGTATTAAGAGATATAGATGAGGTTTATAGGGTGCACACTAACTATGCATGACAACATCGACTACCAAAGGAAGTTCACACCCGGTTTACAAGGAAGGCAGTAAGAGTTGAAATCTATAAGAAAATGCGAGAAGAAACAATAACGTACAATGGAAAGGAGATACAGACTTTAAAGCAAATACCCAGGAGAGTAAGGAATCAAAGAAGAAACTACCAGTTCCTAACAACCCAACTAACAAGAGAGAATGTAATGTTTAGATGGCTAATACCAGAAGGTATATTGATAACATGGCAAGAGCTGAGGTGGCGCAGTGGTTAGAGTGCAGTACTGCAGGCTACTTCAGCTGACTGCTAGCTGCAGTTCGGCAGTTCAAATCTCACCGGCTCAAGGTTGACTCAGCCTTGCATCCTTCCGAGGTGGGTAAAATGAGGACCCAGATTGTTGGGGGCAATATGCTGACTCTGTGAACCGCTTAGAGAGGGCTGTAAAGCACTGTAAAGCGGTATATAAGTCTAAGTGCTAAGAGAAAAAATTTAAAATAGACTTTGTGGAGAAGGCGCAAGAATTCTTCGACCATCATTTCTCAACGGAGGGGGAGAACAGGAAAGTAGAGAGGAAGTGGAGAGTAAAAGTCAAGAGGAAGACCAGATAGAGGGGAACGAGGAGGAGCAGGAAGAAAGAAGGAAAGAGGAAAAGGAGTGAAAGGAAAGAGAAGGCGCAAGAGGGAAAGTACACAGAGAGACAAGAAACACAAGGAAACAAGGACTGAATTATAAATAAAAAGGAAAATGGAAGAGGAAATCAAGTTGATCTCGTTAAACATAAACAGACTCAACTCAAACTAAACAAAACTTCAAAAATTAAAAATGGATATAATATGTATACAGGAAGTACATATTACACAACAACAAAACAAATTACTAGTAAATCCAAAACTAGGTAAACTTTTCACATCACTATCCCAACAAAAGAAAAGAGGCATAGCAGCTTACATTAAAGAGAAACTGGAACCGAGACAAATATACAACGATGAGGATGGAAGAATCTTGATGATAGAAATAAGGACAGAACAGAAAAAAATATTACTTGCTGCAATATATGCCCCAAATAATAATCAAAATGAATTTTACAGAGAACTACATAACAAATTATTAGAATTAGAATACGAGAACATTTGCTTAATCGGAGACTTTTACGCAGTTACAGATAGTAAAAAAGATTACACGAGCAATAAAAAGAACAAAACCAAGAAAAGAACATTGCCCGACTCATTTATAGAAATGACACAAGAACTAGTCCTGGAAGACACCTGGAGAGAAATAAACAGCGGGAAACGCCAATACACATATTACTCTAACCCACACAGATCATGGTCAAGGATTGATATGGCCTGGATGACATCTGGACTGAGGAAAGACCTGGAAGAAATAGAAATTATGACAAATAACTGGACAGACCACAACCCAATTAAGGTAATATGGAAAGGTTATAAAATAAAAAGAAGATGGACAATGAATCAAGAAGTATTGAAAGAGAAGAAATTTACACAAATGATGGAGAAGGAATTGAAAATATTTTTTGAAATAAATGCAAAGGAAGATACCTCGCTTCAAAATCTGTGGGACACCACCAAAGCCTATGTTCGAGGTCTCACCATAGCATATTTGGCCAAAAATGTTATGTTTCAAGATCAGAGAATTACAAGCCCTGGGGTTTCTCTATTAAAAAAAGAAGAAACAAGAGAGCATATGACAATATTTAAAAGCAGTATTTCCGTGCATAAAATTTCATGATCTTACTCCACCTCTTTCAGCAAATAAATGTTTCAGCATCACCCGTATTACAGCAAGTACATTTTCCAGCCTAGAAGCTTGCTGTAGTACAATAATTCCCATTGGGAGGATTTGGTAAATCAATGCGCAAGTGGAGATTTTGTGGATTAGGAAAACAAGCTGTAAGCTTTGTTCTCAGAAGGATTTCTAAGAGTGGACTTCAGATAAAAGGGCAGCACTCTAGGATGCACAGAGCAGAAATAAATAGACCAAGGAAAAGTGCTTTGGAATAGATTCAGGTTCCCTTAAACTGAAGCTTCTTAGTCTGCTGAAGCTGATCTCTACTATATTCATTTCAAATTATGTAGATATCAGTGTAACCAAAATAAGATGTACATATAGAAGAGAGAGAGAGAGAGAGGGAGAGAGAGAGAGAGAGAGAGAGAGAGAGAGAGAGAGAGAGAGAGAGAGAGAGAGAGAGAGAGAGAGAGAAAGAGAGAGAGATAGAGAGAAGAAAAAGAGAGTAAAAGGAGAGAGAGAGAGAGAGAGAGAGAGAGAGGAATGGAATGGAAGAGAGAGAGAGAGCTCCCCCTCCCCTCCTCTGAGGTCATACTTTG
>QLTV01002132.1:1936945-1953005 GCA_003457575.1 Thermophis baileyi
GGACGATTTTAAGAAGATGTTGGATAACCATTTGTCTGACGTTGTGTAGGGTTTCCTGCCTAAGCAGGGGGTTGGACTAGAAAACCTCCAAGGTCCCTTCCAACTCTTCTATTCTATTCTATTCTATTCTATTCTATTCTATTCTATTCTATTCTATTCTATTCTATTCTATTCTATTCTATTCTATTCCATTCCATTCCATTCCATTCCATTCTATTATCACCCCCTTCAGAAACTAGATCTAAATCAAGCCTCTGAACCAAGGGATTCTCATACCAGTGGAAGTTGCAACAATAAACTAAGTAAAAAAGTCCATAGAAACCAGAGGAACAGAACTTGCAGCTAGAGGACAGAAAAATTCTGAAAGATACTGGACAGCAGGAATAACTCTTTGAGCATAATTGGGAGATGGTCTAGATCCAGATGGATCCAAATAATTAAGGGGTACTTAATTATTTTACCAAGTTAAGTCACTGTTCTTTGGAAATTCAACTCTAAACAAGTTCAGTCCTGCATGTGCTAAAATTAAGTGCATCTCATCAGTCATAGAATCAAAACACTTAAACATACTCCTGATTTGTTCTTCATACATAATTGGTATATTCTCTCTCCTTATCAGTTTGTTATTATGAGTCACTTAAACTATTGTGGTCATGCCTTTAATGATTGCTTTGAAATTGCAAGATATATCTCAACATATATTTTTTTTTTAGCATTTGTAAATTATTATTGTAAGTCTCTGCTAATTTTAGCCACTGCTTTCCACCTGTAAAGGTGTTACTACAGATGGGCATTTTTACTACAGGTGGATGAAAACAGCTGGGCTTTCATCTTTCAGAGGAGAAAGAAAATGGCGAGCTGATCATGAACATAGGACTCTTACATTGTCCTCTGTGTTTTCTAGTGGACTTGAGATGTCTCACAGGATGGCATTGGAAAGTTGGTTCACTTGTCACGAGAGACAGTAGTGAATAGTACTGGTAGCTATTGCATCATACTCTTGTTTGAAAGAAAAAGTATATGCAAAAGTTGACACATTTGGATCAATTTTATTTACAAATACTAAAGGGAATTAAAGTATTTTGTTTGGTGTATTTTTAAAGGTATCCTGGCAACTTCATGAACAGATCCATGCAGTTTCCTTGGCAACCTTACACTAGTTTTTTTATCATTGCCTCAAGGATTTCTTTTCAACATTCCAGTCTGGGACTCAGAGAAAGTGACTGCCCCAAAGTTATCCAGCTAGTTTCCATGCCCAATCCAGCATTTTAATCACTGCAACAAACTAAAGATAGAGCACCTGAAAATCAGATCAATGCTTCATTAATGATAAAAAGGAAACATATTAAGCCAAAATAACATTCCTATAAACTCTATTGGTATGAGGGAGTATAAAAATATTCCAAGCAATTTATAGAAAGGAAATTACCTCCAAATAAGGTAAAGAAGTCATTTATACAGAAAAGCTATTTTGCCATAAACTTGTAGAAGGAAGGGATAGCTACTGATATGTGTGTTATTCCATAAGGAATATTGGACACTGTTTACCACATTATATTCAAGCCACTAAAATACAGATAGTCCACAACTTATGACCGGTTGCTTAGCTAATGTTTGACATTACAACACACCCACCCCAAATGCAGAGGTGGTATTCAGCAGGTTCTGACCAGTTCTGGAGAACCGGTAGAGGAAATTTTGAGTAGTTCGGAGAACTGATAAATACCACCTCTGACTGGCCCTGCCCCCATCTATTCTCTGCCTTTCCGAGTCCCAGCTGATCGGGAGAGAATGGAGATTTTGCAGTAACCTTCCCCTGGATTGGGGAGGGAATGGAGATTTTACAGTATCCTTCCCCTGGAGTGGGGTGGGAATGGAGATTTTACATTATCCTTCTCCTGCCACGCCCACCAAGCCACGCCATGCCCACCAAGCCATGCCCACAGAACCGGTAGTAAAAAAAATTGAACCCCACCACTGCCCAAATGTAATGGATAGGCCCCATTATGGTGGTAAATCAAGCACTACCTGAATAGTTTTATAACTGTGAGAATAGAGCAATGTAATTAAGTGGCATTATAGTAGCACAATGTAACTGCCATATTTTCCCATACATCCACACAACTTCTAGTATGCTAATGGATACGTGATAGCTGTGAAGCATAAGACCAGAAAACCAGAATACATACAGTAGAGCATAGCAGGAGAATCCCAAGCTATTGAATTACACACAGCTCTCTTTTTCTCAATGCCATGTTAAAAAACATGGTTCTTAACTGAAACCACACAGTTTAGCCCAAACACCTCTGACAGGGCAAAAACAGTTTGCCATGCTGTGCACACAAGTCTCACATCTAAAATTCACCCCAAGCTCTTTCCACTCTATGGATTATGTGTCATTAAAAGCTACAGGAGGCCATCACAAATAAATGTATTTTGTGACTGTTATGTTCAATCCCACTGAACTGAAATAAAATGTCTCTACAATCATAATAGTACAAGCAGAATTTATTAAACAAGATGATCCTTCATCTACGGACAGAAGGTAACTATACTAATCTAGCAATCCTTTGTAGTTCATCTCAATGTGGGGCTTGAGATGGGCCCACGTTGGCCATCATTATTGATGCACCACTGAAATCTGAATGCCAATGACACACGTGGCATCCATGAACATCCCAAAACTTATCATCGTTTCTTTTTTTCTGCATAGAATTGCTATTGTAAACCACTAATATCTCTTGTATATAAATTGCATCTATTATAAGATACCATCATTCTTCTCAATAAAGCTTCCTGTTTGGTTATTTCCTCCTTCTGTAATTGTCCTTTTACCATTTTTCAGCAATCAGCAATGGGATCCAAGAAACAGCTGAATATCATGTAACTAGCTGTGGCCTTCCTGTCTCTTGCGTAACAGGAGAACGATTTAAAAAAAGAGCTGCCCAAAGAATTAAGGATATAGAAACACAAAATGACATAGCTATCCTTAGAAGGTAGGTAACTTGAAATGGCTGAGCAAATACTAACGTACTTTTCAAACGGACAGCTATTTGAAGTTACAACTGCCAAAACATCTAAGGGAGATATTTATGCGAGCGAGATTCGAACAGCTTGACACAATCGTCAGATATGGGAGATTCCATTCTATACCCTACAATGAACGTCTCTTCATTTGCGGAGCGGCAGAGGTAGAAGACCTGGTTCACATCCTATTTGACTGTTGCCTATACAAGAGGGTGAGAGACAGGTACCTCAGTCTATATACCAAACGAATGACCCATTGGGATCCCCATATCGAAACAACTTACCTTATGTGCGGCCAGAATCTGAAAATAACATTTAACACAGCACAGTACTTAAGCAAAATGGTTCAGTTGAGATCTGCATATGTGGGACTGATTGGGGTACATTGCAGGGGTGACACCGAAATATAATTTTATCATAATTTATCTAAATTATTGTATTCTATTCCAATTTCATTTTAAATCATATTTTATTCCAATTTCATTTTAAATTGCTTTTATCAAATTTTAGTAATAATTTGTTTCTGGAACTTTGCACTTTGATATGGCCCAAGGGCTAATCAATAAAGACTCATGTAACTGGCTTGTTTCAAAAGAAGCAACAATGAGGACAATTCTACTGGCATTTCTGTTTTCTGTAATATGATTGAATGAAGAAATCAGTGAGACCAGCTCACCCACATGCTTCCTTAACATAGGAGAACGATGAGAAGAAGATCTGGTTTATTTCCCTGGTGACATATATGTATAGAGAGAAAACATAAAAAAAAAAAAAACAAAACAACAAAACAAAACAAAACAAAACAAAACAAAACAAAACAAAACAAAACAAAACAAAACAAAACAAAACAAAACAAAACAAAACAAAACAAAACAAAACAAAACAAAACTTAACTGATCCTCCCTCTTGCATCTATGAAACCTGTTCACTTTATCTTCTCTGATCTTCTGCTTTATAATATTAAGCTCTCAGATTTTACTGGGAGCTGAACTCATGTTGTGCTCACAGTGAAGCAAGTGTAACTCCAAGTTTTATGAAGCAGATCAGTGAAAGCAAGGAGTTGAGTTACTCAAGCATGTGGGCTAGAGACATGTGGGATCGCTATGCACAATTCCCAGATGCCAACTATAGTTAAATGGATCAGGCTGAAGTTTGGATAATCTCAGTACTTAGCCCCATATTCAAAGTTTCTCCGGCCAAGAATATAAAGAGTACTATAGGTTGTTCTTTCTAGTGTTACTAACCTCCAGTGACTTCTCCTGCATTTGTGTATTTCATTTGAATAACTGAAAGGGGGAAGCCTAGATGTGCTAATCAAATCTATTTATTTTGTATTTATTTACTGTACATATCAAACTTCTTAACTGCCCTTCTTCTTCATAGAAGCAGTCTATGCCATTATACATGACTATAAAATATAGAGAAAGATTCAAGAAATTAAATTACAGGCTCTTTCACATAATTATTACAGTTATATGGTAGGTATTTGTTTTTGGACACCCCCCTCCAAATTATGAAAGCTTCATTGATTGATTGATTGATTGTTCCCATTTCCTTGCTTATTAAAGTATTTGCTTCTGCTCCCCCCTTTTTTAAAAACTTGTGTAAGTATTAAGAACTCAGTGGTGCCCTGCAGTAGTGGGTTCTAAAACCCTTTACTACCGGTTTGTGCGCATGCGCCGCTTCTGCGCATGTGCAGAAGCGCCCCGGGCGGGTGGGCAGAGCCTCCCGCCACCGCCACTACCGATTCTAAGAACCAGTCCGAACCAGGAACAACCCACCGCTGGTGCCCTGAGAAATGTAGACTTTCAGATAATGATAGTGCCAGGGATAGAGATGTGTAATTACTTAGTATGTTGTATGCATTTAGTTAGCTTGTAATGCTCAGACAGGTTATAAATTAAGTGCCATTTCTTTCTCCTATCCCGCCGTCCAGCTTTCTCTCCCCTCCCCCACTTTGAACACCTGTATAACTAGCCAGAACGAATATTTGATAACACTCTCCTTGATTTTTGGGATCTTAATAAACTATGGAGCAAGCTATTTCTAGATGAGCATAGATAAATTCTTTACTGTTTAATCCTTACTCTAAAAAAATCTGAGGGTTATAAGCTATGAGATGTGGGCCAGGCTGTTCTTTCTTTGCTATTTGTTTTTCAGTCAATTATCTGAATGGTTTCTTGCAAATATTTTATTTATATGCAGAATTTGTACAGTATGCTGCCCACTCTTAGATTCTATGTATTTCTTTGCACTTATTTATTACATTTTATGCTATGCTGCGTCTCCCCTGCTTCCCTGATTTGTCTCCAGCCAAACCCAATCCACTAATTGTTCCTGGATTCATTGGCATATGTTGATTTTACAATATCTCCACTATGGCTACTCTTGAATGGTTAACAAAAAGCACATGAAATCTAGTGATATTAAACCAACACATTACACCCAGTCTGGATGTGTGGGCTGGTAACAATGTGATTTGACAAGGAACTTTGGCCCACAAAGGCAAGTAAAGCATGTACAGTCTCCTAAAATGAATTTCTCATTTTTTTTTGCTCCAGGCAATATTAATTTGAAAAACCTGGTTTTTTAAAAAATTATAAAAGATTCAAACACAGGCTTTTAAAAGTGAGGTATTCAAAATTCTCTGTCATAGGGAATATGTCTTTCTCCATCTTAAACACCAACACTCAGTTATATTCCTTCCCAACAGTTACTAACAACAATAAAATTCTTGTGCTCTTTGAGCTTGGTTGTTTTCTTGTGTACATTTCATTACCAAACTTGGTAACATCAACAGTGCTAGGAAGGGGTAGAATTTGCTCTCTATTTATATCATAGTGGTTTGTTAGTTACAAAAAATCCTGGTGAAATTATGTCCATAAGATTATAAAATCTTGGAAGTGCCTTGGTAACCAGATAAATTCTTTCCATCTGTCCACTTTAAGAAGCATATATAGGATCTAGTACATTTTCATTTTTAATATGATTACATCAGATCAAAGGAAAAGCTGAAATGACTAAGAGGATTCTACTATGTTTCTTTAGTTCTTCTTAGAATCAGCATACTTACAGAAATCTTGAGCTCTTGAGTATGTTTTCCTGAAACTATCTGGAGGCTTGTAAAATCATAAAGGTTTCTTTATGTCATCAGATACATATATTTGAATGATAATGCAGAAAAACTGAACTTATTTCTTCCGGAGTACAATATTTTCTCATAAAAAATAAAATATACATCACATATCATGATGCTGTAAGTATCCATTATGTATTTATTTTAAACTTTAAAAGGATCTCTGCTGTAAGATTATATTTTGTATACATCTGAATCTTGCACACACAAGAATATGAATAAATATGACTATTTCTGTCAGAAAATAATAATAATACTTTTTCAGCAGTAGGGAATCAATTCTTGGTATATGCTATGTTTATGATTGAGAATCTCCAACTACTTACACAGACAAAAGAAAACAATCTGGAGCCTACAAGATAAAGAAATACAACAGTAAAATATTGCAGTTTATGAAAATGGGATTTTTTTTTAATCTTTAGAGTTACTTTTCATTCACAGCTAGAAGTTTGTCTTTATTATTTTTTATAACATTCACCTATTTCTCCTGTGAGATCCTCTTGAATATTACCTCTTCCTTTAAAAAATATTAGCATTTCCTAGACCACTAAGATGCTTTTCCATTTTTTTTTACATAAGAGGAAAAAAGAAGAGGAAAAAAAGAAAAGAAAACTTGAAGATAATAATTGACATTGGACCAACCATTGCCTAGACACCAAAATTGGAAATTGGACTCTTGGCAAACAAATTATTTGCCTCTTCCTTTAAAAAAATATTAGCATTTCCTAGACCGCTAGGATGCTTTTCCATTTTTTTTACATAAGGGAAAAAAAGAAGAGGAAAAAAAGAAAAGAAAACTTGAAGATAATAATTGACATTGGACCAACCATTGCCTAGACAATTCAAATCCTTTTTTTAATGTAACAACTCATTCCCTCAACACTTGACAAAGCAGAGCTTCAGGTGGGGAATGGCAATTGATTAACTCCAAAGCTCTCCAAAGCAAGGAGGGTCACTGCAGCCTTTCAAAGTCAGCTGTGAGGTGATTTCTGCTGATTTCCCTGGATCAAAGGAAGATTGAGAAATCAACCATACGGGTTCTGGACAGCAGCTCCTTTAGATTAAACTACAGAAATGAAAAAGTTTTTGCAGCCAGATTGGGAGTCAAGCTGCCCAGAATCTGGGAATCGATGCTCCTAACTGCAACCTCTGTGGATTTTACAGCCTTGCTCCCCCCATCTCTTAATGTTTAAAAAGTAATCAATTACATCTGAAGAGAGATTTCCTTTTGCAGCAAAGATAAGGCTTGTTGCAGTGAATTAAACTTCCTTTTGAGATTTATGAAATTAAGACAGGAAATGAAAGAAGATATCGATAAAGTATTTGGAGAAATACAACAAATTAATGATAGGGTGAAAATTTTAAAGAATTTCAGAAGTCCAAGGCATAGAGTTGAAAACAACATTGGATTATTTGGCATTGCTGAAACTGAGAAATAATTTTGCTTGAGATTTAGAGCTATTCCAGAGATTTCAGATGAAAATATTAAGCAGAGGTTTATTAATGTTTTGGCATTTTTAAAATCTAGAATAGGAAGATATGGAAATGAAATTGATAAAATGTATAGAATAAATTCTAGACTGGTTAGACTGAGAAATCTTCGTAGGGATATCTCAATGCATTTTGTAGAATTTGAATTCAAATTTGCAAATAAACCAAGGGAAATAGCTGGCTTATAAATTATGAAGGGAAAGAGAAAATAAAATGAATTGAAATTACAAGAGGGATATAATAGCAATAGCACTTAGACTTATATACCGCTTTACAGTGCTTTACAGCCTTCTCTAAGCAGTTTACAGAGTCAGCATATTGCCCCCAACAATTTGGCTCCTCATTTTACCCACCTCGGAAGGATGGAAGGCTGAGTCAACCTTGAGCCTGGTGAGATTTGAACTGCCAAATTGCAGGCAGCCGGCAGTCAGCAGAAGTAGCCTGCAGTACTGCACTCTAACCACTGCGCCACCATGGCTCATTAGTACATAATGTACTAATGGATAATGTATTTGTAGGGGAAAAAACATTTTATCAATATTTTTCTAATCTATATAACGGACATGACATCCCCATGGAAAAATAGAATATTTAAGAAAACAAAATCTATTGAGGATTACATATAAACAAAGAATGTACCTATAATGATAGAGGAAGCAAATAGCTCCATCAAGTGGTTTGCATTGAAAGAGACTGATTGGCCAGAAGTCACAGCATGAGCTTGTGGTCAAGCGGAGACTTCAGTGTGGGTCTCTCCTGCCCAAGCTCACATGCCAGCTACTATAGTAGATTGATTAGAAAATGAATGAAACAAAAATTGATGATTTGTCTCTCCAAAATATCTCATAAGAGTTTTTCATTTTAGTTGGAATTGTTTTGTTAAGCCACCTAAAACAGAAGTTGCTGTTCTGGCAAGTGATGGGTGGAGTTCTAGCACGTAAGAAAGTAAAGAACCACTCTGCAAACGAGTGACAAGATACTGAGATTATGTCATGCTGTCTTGTCATGTGGATGTTTGACATGGAGACTGTTACATGTCAGACATCACAATGTAGCTTGTGTTTCCGACTGATAAGTGTATTTAAAAGCCATTCGGGAGTAGCAATAGCACTTATATACCGCTTTACAGTGCTTTTACAGCCCTCTCTAAGCGGTTCACAGAGTCAGCATATTGCCCCCAACAATCTGGGTCCTCATTTTACCCACCTCGGAAGGATGGAAGGCTGAGTCAACCTTGAGCCTGGTTTGATTTGAACTGCCGAACTGCAGCTAGCAGTCAGCTGAAGTAGCCTGCAGTACTGCACTCTAACCACTGCGCCACCTCGGCTCTTGTTGCTTCTGTGGTAAGCATCTATTTTAGTATCTTATGGACTTTTTCTTATTGGATGCTAGATTGTAGATTGTATGTTTTAACAGACAAGCACCTTGCATTTGTGAAGAAGCCATAAAATGTTAAAAAATTCTTAAAATGGCTCATAGAATATTCTAAAAATGATCTATGATAATGGCTGAGGAAGCTCCAGGTGCTTTGAAATCTTTTTATTTCACCATGCATGGTGAGGACTCTTTATTTTCTTGTGTTCTTAAGACTGTCCATTATTGCTGCTGCCTGTTATGGCTGTGCAGAACTTTGAAAAAGCTCTTCCCTTCTATCAAGCAATGATTGAAGAGACAGCACTTCTTGGAGAGTTCTGTCAAGGAAGTGAATCAGGCTTCTCTATAGCATCATAAAACAGCATGTGTGCTAGGTGTGCCAAGGTCCTTTCATTATAGTAGGGTAGGCAACTGTGTTACATCATCTCCACTTCAGCATTTAGTTAAAGGACAGCAATCCACCTTATTGGGAGAATTCTCTTGTCAAGGTAAAATGACTCATCTTTGCAGAAGAAAAATGCCTCATTGAGATGGATCTCTGCCAAGTGACACTTTCCTTCCATCTACGTATCCTTGCTACTGAAGTTGAAATATGGATAGGTGACAAAGGTGCTTTCTGAAGTATGAGAGCTTTCTTTATGGGAATAAAATAAATAAATGTTTTTTTTTCCTTGTGAAAAGAATGGAAGTATTTTCTTGAAAATGGAGTTGCTTCTTTATTAAGAAGTAGCTTCTGTTTACCTTTTGATGTGTGTTGCATTACAGATGGGATTCTGATAAGTAAATACTAGAGCAAATAATTTTTTTGCTTTCCTAGGATCTTCCCTTGTAACCATCAGTATATTCTAAACCCATTTAATTCTCATTGGTTCCTTCTGCATATCCATCTTTCTATAGGTCTACAATTATCATGAATTGTGGTTTGCATTATCAATTAAAGCTGAAGTAGTATTCATCTTACTTTTTTGCAATAATTTTTCCAGATAAAACGTGAAACGCGAACAAATATTTTTCTATATTTCTTAAACTTCTGAAGTTCTTAGCCTGAATCTTGTAGAATTTTTTAAAAATATAATATGCCATGCACATACATGAATAATTATACAATCTACTTCTGTGATCTTCATCCATATCGCTTTCTGCCTATTTAAAAACAAATATTGTATCCAATGAATGCTTCTGCACATGCTCAGAAGGAAAAAAAATTCAAAAAAGTTCAAAAAAAAAAAAGATGGTGGCCCCCACGGACTGGCACCGACCAATCTGGTTTGGTGATGTCATCGTGATGTCACCAGCGGGTCGCTACCGGTTCAGGCGAACCGATCCGAACCGGGAGGAACCCACCCCTGGCCATGCTGCTCCAGAACTTTGATCTAGGCATAGTATAATGTTATGTTGTTTGTTAATGGAGAGTAGAAGTATGTTGTATCTCCCCCTTCCCCTCATCAGTGAGGCAAACATGAGGGTAAGCAATAAGGAAACTGCACACAATTCAGAAACGAAATATCATAACATATGTTAGGATTGGTGTTTCTTTGAAAAACACATTAAATTCCATCTAAGTAGAAAACATCCTTCATAGAATCACTAAAAATAGAAATACCAGATGCCCATTCCCCAAACTGGTTGGAGAGCAGGCTTGACCATTTCCCATTGACCCAAGACCAGCAGTGGCTTTCCTACACAACTTTACAACTGTGCATCATCTTCATCCCTGAGAGAAACACCTGCTTTTGGTCTGTGAGCTGGGATACCCTTCAACTTGTTAGCACTGTGGGCATGTTTGATAAAGATGGCAAGCATGCAGAAGGAGTCCTGAGCTACTCAGGCACAGTGGGCCACAATGATGACCATCAACTACTGGGGCAAACTCAGTTTTTATCCTTTGGCAAACAGACTTATAACTTCTGGAGAGCTAAACATGACTTTACCCTCTTCCAATATACTTAGATGAAGAGAAGAGAAGAGAAGAGAAGAGAAGAGAAGAGAAGAGAAGAGAAGAGAAGAGAAGAGAAGAGAAGAGAAGAGAAGAGAAGAGAAGAGAAGAGAAGAGAAAATATTTATTGTCATTTTTTTACTGTGAGTACACTGGTCCACATTAAAAATGAAATTCTGTTGCCTGCTCTCAAAAGAAAGTATATATCTACCCATACACATACATAACACACATATACCCATGCTATATACATACATATACATGTATGTATGCCTACACCCATACATATATACAGTATACATATAAATATTAATCACTGTCCATTTTGAATACATAGCGGAAAGAGGAAACTTGAGAGTTCACAAGGTTGATGCTAAACTGTGATTGAATCTAGATGTTCTGCTTTGGATATGACAAAGCCTCCTCCCAGAAGGTAACAAGGAAAAAAGGTTGTGAAGAGGATGCATAGCATCCCAGACAATTCTATGGACCCTGCTCAAGCATCATTTATATACTATGTCCTGGATAGAAGGAAGTGAACTACCAATAATCTTTTCTGCCATCCTCATCACTCTCTGCACCACCTTCCTGTCTGAAGCAGTACCTGCTTTCTCGTGCAATTCCATCCATCAAGCTGTGCTTTATTTTCCCATTTCTTTTAAACCTTTGATTCTGTGCCTAGTGCCTACATTTGGGGGAGTGAAACAAATGCATGCATGCAAAAGCAGGCTTTATAATATTTATTACTTCTTCAATTTGTTTCATGCTATAACAGAAGGAGGCATTAATTAAATGACAAGAATGCACCATAATTTCCTCCCCTGGAGTAAGAATGATAAACAAAATAATGCCTCAAATCCCTGACCAACTATTAAGTTTTTATAGTTGTAATGCCAAGCATGTGTATAAGGGAGTCAGTGCCATGGAATTAAAAAGAATATAATTCTGAATAAACATGCTTGGTTTTTTGTGTGTGCTTATAATGGACAATATTAGGTGTAAAATGGCATTACTTTATCAGGTTTATTGTGAAGATGCAAACTAATAAGAATAACTAAGTAGGCTTTTGGTAATGGATGCATTTCCAGTTTGCCTGAGTGGGTTATCTGTGCATATAGTTGCCAGGAAGAGGGAAGCAAAAAAAATGTTCTGGGTATACGAATCAGTTGGAGATTCAAGATTCAAAGATAGGATAATTTGATGCAGTTTTGTATTTAAAAAAGACAACAACATTCAGTTAAACTATTTCAGATTTCAATTTTTGGGGGGTGGGGTGGGGGGAAAGCCTTTATCTATAGTCTACTGTATAGGGCAGATAAAATGAAGCCTGGAGATGCATCATTTTTGTTGGAATTAAAAAGCCAAGATGGTTAATTCCTTAGAGCACATTAATACTGCAAAGACTCTGCTATACATTTTCAAGGATATTTTGCCTCAATTAATGTTAAAATATTTTCTCTGCACCTCTCTGAAGGCAGAAATAAATAGGAATAAGCAAATGATAGCTCAATAACCTCCAAGTTGTCTCACAAAGAATAAATTGCTTCAGCAAAAAAAAAAAAAAAAAGAAAGAAAAAAAGAAAAGAAAAGAAAAGAAAGAAATTCCTAGTAGCTGTATTCGCTTTTCTTAAAAAGAATAAATATTTAAGAGCAAGTACAGGTAGTTCTTGATTTATGACCACAATTTCTGTTGCTAAGTGAGACATTTGTTAAGTGATTTTTTCCCTATTTTATGACATTCTAGACACAATTATCAAATCATGCAGTTCTTAAAGTTAGTAACACAGTCATTAAGTGAATATGGCTTCCCCTTTGGCTTTGCTTTTCAGAAGGTTGCAAAAGGTGATCACATGACCTTGGGCCACTGCAACTGTCATAAAAATGAGTCAGTTGCCAAGCGTCTGAATTTTTCTTCACATGACCATGGGGATGCTACAATAGTTGCAACAGAGGTGGGTTCCTCCCAGTTCGGACCGTTCTCTCGAACCGGTAGCGACCCGTTGGTGATGTCACAATAATCCCCAACTGGGAGGCTAGGCGCTCTCAGAGGATGATGTTTTGCCCAGCCTGGAAGTTACTTCCGAAGCACGAAGAAGCTTCGCTTTTTCTCCTCCCCAGTGAGCGAAAAGCTGGCGGGCCGGCAGGGTCCAGCCCACAAGCCCCCTCTGGCCCTGGCACAGGAGCAGCCGAAGCCAAACACAGCCGAGCTGACCATAGCTGGGCTGCCCAACCCGAGAAACAGGCTAATCGAATGGCGGGCAAGACTGCAGGAGGCATAGCCAGAACCACGGGCAACCGGAGCATGGGCAGCAGATCAGCTCGCTGCGGGCCTGGGATTCAGGGGGTGGAGGTTTTGCTCCTTGGAGCCTTGGAGCAACTCCAGGCCCTTGCACAGTAAAGAAAAACTTCTCATGATTGTGAGGCAATTAACATCTTCTTGCACTCTTTACTGTGCAAGGGCCGGGAATTGCTCCAAGACTCTGAGGCTCCAAGGAGCAAAACTTCCGCCCCCCGAATCCCAGGCCCACAGCCCCCCAACCCTGCCGGCCCACCAGCTTTTCGCTCACTGGGGAGGAGAAAAAGCGAAGCCTCTCCGCACTTCGGAAGCAACTTCCAGGTTGGGCAAAACATCATCCTCCAAGAGCTCCGCCACTTGGGGAGAAACCTCCCAGTTGGGGAAGATGGATAAGGGTGCCCTGAGGTGTTTTTCCCCAACCCGGGCACGGGAAGAGGCGAAGGGGCACCGGCAGACCAAGAAAGATGTCCCCGGCAATTGTAGGAAGGTTGGGGGGGTGTCTCCAGAGGAAGCCTGGAGTGCATGCACCCCAAGAATGGAGTTTCCTGCAATGCAGATTCAAGCCCCGCCGGAGCTCTGCTTGAACACGGCGGGAGACCGAGCTGTTAACATGACCACCTCCTCCCGGCCTCATTCCCTCTGCCAGTTGGGAAGCCGGGTTCAGTCCGAGATGGTCACTGCCCGGCCCGATGCCAGCCCCTCCTTGCCCGCCATTTTATTCGCCTGTTCCTAGGGTCGGGCAGCCCAGCTATGGTCGGCTCGGCTCTTGGCGGGTGAAGAATCTACGGGCGAAGCGAGCCCCTTGGGGGCGGGCAGTGGGGAGCAGCTGCCCAGGAGGACCTGGCCGCCCTCCCTCACTCTCCGGCCATCGTGTGGCCAGGCTGGCTGGAGGATTAGGCGCCCCGAAACACACCTGTGTCACCGGGTCGACCTCAGACCCCACAAGGCAGTGGAAGCCAGAACGCCACCACAATCTGAGCTCCCTTTGGAGTGGGTTGCAAACAAGGTGCAAAGCAGCTCCCAAACAGAATGAAGCAGGCATGGTATACCCAGAGCTGCCGCTTCTTTGCAACAGCCGAGGACGGAAGAGGTGCCTCTTCCGTCCTCGGCTGTTGGAATAAGCGGCGGCTTTGGCTGCCACCGTGCCCACTTCGTTCTCCAGTCCCTCTCCTTCCCTCTCTCAGCTGCTACTGCCGAGGTGCTGCCAGGGCAAGCACAGTGTGTGTGTGTGTAGGGGGGGCATGGACCGTTCGGCGCTGAGGTAGAAGCAGCCACGGCGGCAGGGAAAGCAAGGCTTATTTGCCAGCCTCCCAGCTGGCAAAACATAATTTTTCACTGGTTCTGTGGGTGTGGCTAGGTGGGGGGGCATGTGACTGAGGGAATGGGCATGTGTGATGTCAAATTGCCCACGCCTACTCAGTCACATGACCATCAAACCACACCCACAAAATAAGCCACGCCCACAGAACCAGTAGTAAAAAAAATTAGAACCCACCCCTGAGTTGCAAGTGTGAAAAATGGTCATAAGTCACTTTTTTAGTGCCTTTGTAACTTTGAACAGTCACTAAATGAAATGTTGTAAGTAAAAGGACTACCTGTAATATTTACCTTATTCCCTCTTTCCAAATCAAGACATTTTTGGAATAAAAGTTTATTATTTTTCTTTTGTTTCAATGCAGTATATTTTCACTGGATTATTTATGCAAAATTTGCACAGCAAAATCTTATTTATCTAATTAACTCAATAAAAGAAAGAAACAGATAAAGAGTAGACACTTTTCACTAAGTTTTTTTGTGGTTATATTTTTATTGTGAAAAGAATAGGAAAAATGAATACTGCAGACAACTGCACACAAGGACTTGTTTCTAGCAGCACACAATTCTCTTCCTCCTCCTCCTCCTCCTCCTCCTCCTCCTCCTTTATGGAAAGAATCTCCTGATTATTCCTAGAACCTTAACACTGTGCCCATGAATACGGGGAGGCCCAGCAATTCCTTCTTGGGTCTAAGACAATTAGCCATGGCCACATTGCCACGGCCACTTCATCATGCCCCCACCCCAGCTGACCCACCGCAGCCCCTGGCCCCACCGTATATTGTCCCATTCCATTTCTTCTTCTTCCCATTTATCCTAATATCAGAAGTAGCTTCATGAAGAGCAGAACATCTTCCCTTTTTTTTTTCTGGTAACAAACTAGGCATCATGCATTTTTCCATAGCTGTTTGTCATTTCTTGAGAAAGAAGAACTCACAAAACATGCAAGACAGAAATTTTCTGCAGGGAGTAAAGAATTTCCCAACTGCAGGGAAAATTTGGTCTAAGATTAAAATTAAATAGACCTCTGACTTAATAACCAAAGTTAAAAAGTCATTTATTGAATCTACATCGCCTTAAAACTAAGAATGGTGAGGAACAAAAACTGTTGTAATGTTGCATAAAGCCAAATATTCCTATATTTCTTTTAATTAATTTATGGTGCATTCAATGGACCCTGCTTGTTCTGCTGTTTCAGACACTCTAATGCAGCGGTTCTCAACCTGTGGGTCGCGACCCCTTTGGGGGTCGAATGACCATTTCATAGGGGTCGCCGCGCGCGTTAGCCCGCCATTTTGGTGCCACCGTCACTGCAGGAGTGAAAAGGTCCCGGTTCGGCCGTGCCTGCGGGTCGCCGGACAGCTGGTAGCCTGGACGCCGCCATTTGGGTTCTTCTACCCTCTGCGCATGCGCAGAATGCTTTGCGCATGCGCAGAGGGTAAAAGAACCCAAATGGCGGCGTCCGGGTGGGTGGGCGAAGTCTCCA
>QLTV01002132.1:1980808-1993693 GCA_003457575.1 Thermophis baileyi
AGTGAATATAATAAGACTATAAGGGAATTCAGGGTTGCTGGAAATCCATCCCAATCGGAGGAAGTGTAGCACAGAAGAAAGAAGGAGGGGAGTGAGAGGGAGATTAGTAAGAAGGAGAGGGAAGAAGAGGGGTGTAGAGGAGGAGAGAGAGTAGGAGGGGAAGTAGAGAAGAGGAGGGGAGAGAGAAGGGAAGTAGGTTAGGAGGAGAAGAAGGGAGAGGGGAGTAAGGGAAAGAAGGAGGGGTTATAAAAATAAGAGGGGATGGAAAAAAAGCAACCCTGAATTTAATAATGTTATAAGATAACTATAAGATATGTATACAAAATAGTTAATGTATGTATAAAAATTGTAAACCAGAGGTGGGCGGGGAAGTAGAGAAGAGGAGGGGAGAGAGAAGGGAAGTAGGTTAGGAGGAGAAGAAGGGAGAGGGGAGTAAGGGAAAGAAGGAGGGGTTATAAAAATAAGAGGGGATGGAAAAAAAGCAACCCTGAATTTAATAATGTTATAAGATAACTATAAGATATGTATACAAAATAGTTAATGTATGTATAAAAATTGTAAAAGAGAAATGAACTGATAAAAGTGTGAATGTCTATATGGAAATAAAAATATTTTTTTTAAGGCAATGCAAGCTACTGTATATAAACAGGGAGCAAACCCCACTAGCGTTGATGTTGTTACCTAAAAATGTTTATGTGTTCTGTGAGAGTCACCCTCAAAATGGACAAAGGGATGTAAATATATTAATAAGGATCATACTGAATTTTGAGGAGAATACCAGAAATGGGGGGAAAAAACCAATCTGTATTATAAACTTATTTTGATATCCCAGTTAATGCTTTCTTCAACCTATTGTGAGAACAATTGATTTGCAACAAGACTATTGAAATTTTAACAGCATTATCCAGGCCCATTATAAATTATTGAATCAGTGGGAGAATAAAAAATGATTGAAACCAGGTGCAAATAAATATACACAAAATTTCCCATATAGCGTAAACACAATTTCCCTGAAAAGGCAATTAAAAATAAATTTCAACAGAGGAGCATTAGCAGCAATAGTCATTGGCTTCAAAGTGTGTGTGTGTGTGGGGGGGGAAATGTTTGGTTGAATGAAGCTGCAGCTCTTTAAAAATGCATGCAATGCACCAGGGGTGGGTTACAACTTACCTCGCTGCCGATTCGCTCCCTCCCGCGTCACGTGGGCATGCCTCGTGGGCGCGCGCGCACTTTGCATGCACGCGCACGCGCATGTGCAGTAACAAAACAAAAAAACAAAGCCGAAAAAAAGATGGCGACCACATGCACAGTGCTGGAAGTCGGCTTCTGTGCATGCTCAGAAGGAAAAAAAATTCAAAAAAATTCAAAAGAAAATTCAAAAAAAATTCAAAAAAATTCAAAAAAAAGATGGCGGCCCCCATGGACCGGCACCGACCAATCCGGTTTGGTGACGTCATTGTGACATCACCAGTGGGCTGCTACCAGTTCAGGAGAACCAGTCCAAACCAGGAGGAACCCACCCCTGCAATGCACATTAAAAAGGAGCAAGAATTTCTTTGTCTGCGTATGCCCACCATTTTGAAACTAGAGATTGTTGCTATAAACCACAAAGTCAACTACTTAATTAATTTTGCTTCCATTTTCTATTTAAAAGGAATAAATTAGAATTCTGTTTCACATTTTTGGGATGCCTGGATCAAGCTAGTTGATAAGGAAAACAATTTTTAAGATGGTTGAATTGATCACAAGCAGATCATAATTTCCGATAGCAGTTCTATACTATTTTTATTGAAATTAGGCTGTAAATAATTAGGCTTGTGTTCTTAACAATCTAAAATAAAATAAAAAATAAAAAATCCTTCTTATTCTGTAAGTATTCTCAGTGACTACAAGCTATTAGAACAGGGAATATACAGGCAACAATATAAGCCAATACATAAAAATTACACTAATAGGCTAATAGACAAGCAATTGTTTTTTCTGCAGTTCTAATTATCTGTTGAAGTCTGTGTCTGTCTTGCTTGGTTGCATAGCCAAAACAGACAGTTATAGAGGTGCAGCATTTTAAAATTTCAGTTTATTTATCTTTATTATACTCATTTATTCCTTTTTCATGTTCTTTCTTATGCTTGTTTGTATCTTTTCTTCAAAGTATTCAAATAAAAGAGAGAGAGAGAGAGAGAGAGAGAGAGAGAGAGAGAGAGAGAGAATGAGAGAGACAGAGAGAGACAGAGAGAGACAGAGATGAATGAGTAAAGAATTCTGAGAGGACTATATACTCCAGGCCAGACCATCTAATGTGTGAAGGTCACCTCAGCTTCCCAGCTAAAGTAGACAGCAATTGTGAGCAGCATTATAAGAAGAGACCGGAGATGGATGATGCAGTGACAATGGCGAAAGCATCATTTCATACTTTTTATTTATTTATTTATTTTGTCAAGCGTGTATATGGTTACAGACAAAGTATAAACATGATTGTGAATATATAAGATGTACAAGCATGGCTATGAGTACATGATATTTTACGAATACATGGGGACATTAGGACAGGGACTGTAGGCACGCTGGTGCGCTTATGCACGCCCCTTAATAGATAATTAATAGATAATTAATTATCTACAGAGTATAAAGCAATAGTAAAACACTTCTGTATTTATCAAGACATGAATAGCCTACATATATGCTGGATATACACTCCTTAGTTTGGATGTCATCAACATGCTACTGAGAAATTGCTGATGAATTGCAGAACACAGATGGTATTTTTGGGATAACCCATCGCTGTTCCGAATATGGAACCTGAGAAGCATGAACATGGGGAAGTTCAACATTGTGAAAGATGAATGACTACAATTGATTTCTTAGGCACAATTGAAGTGAGCTAAAATTGGATCATGACTGGATCAAGATCGTAGTGTTTACTACTCATGAAACGAAAAACAGGTGTGTTGCTTTCATTACACTATAGTGAAGACAGCAGTTATAAAAAGCCATATGGTGGAGGTGGTGGTGGTGGTGGTGGTGGTGGAGGAGGAGGAGGAGGAGGAGGAGGAGGAGGAGGAGGAGGACTGTGGGGTCCTTGGTGCTGTCTGAGGTTGGTTGCTTTCTTGCAGACGTTTCATGACCCTAACTAGGTAACATCATCAGTGCTACCGTAGTACTGTAGTAGACTAGTAGGCTAGCACTATGTTATCTAGTTAGGGTCATGAAACATCTGCAAGAAAACAGGATTGTAGTTGCGGTGGATGTCAGAATAAAATTTTTAATACAATCAACAGGATGCCTACATGCTTGTTCTATCTCTCTGCAAGACAAATTTTATTCTTATAGGAAGAATTAGCACTAAATCTAAGCAAAAGGTCACATCTGCCAGTGAAAAGTAAGAAAAGGAGGATTCTTCATAAGCATTGCCCTGTATTACCATTGAATTTTCTCCAACGACTATCATGTTATGAAAGCTTTTCTTCCTGTATAAACATAAATGATACAATATTGACATTTCAGGCATGAAAGCCCCATGGTACAAACATAAGGAAAAGGGTTTTTATCAGGTGATAGGCTTCATTACCCTTAAATTACTGTTGTTAAGTGTTATATCAAATGGAGGACTGCTGCTTGCTATGTCTTTCCAACTCTTTGAAACTGGCTTATCATTTTTATCAAGTGCACTTATTGTGTCCATCTTTCCAGTGTGAATAGACAAAATAGCATTGTCCTTTCAATTAGAAGCTTTCTTCTCTCATCAACATTAGAAGGAATGTTGCTTCTAAGAGCCGAGGTGGCGCAGTGGTTAGAGTGCAGTACTGCAGGCTACTTCAGCTGACTGTTCAGCAGTTCAGCGGTTCAAATCTCACCGGCTCAAGGTTGACTCAGCCTTCCATCCTTCCGAGGTGGGTAAAATGAGGACCCAGATTGTTGGGGGCAATATGCTGACTCTGTGAACCGCTTAGAGAGTGCTGTAAAGCACTGTAAAGCGGTATATAAGTCTAAGTGCTATTGCTATTGCTATATTCTAATGTTTCTTTTTTTTAATTAAACCCTTGTGTTGAGATGATTAGGTTTTAATAAGTAGTGATAAGAATAATACTGATGATTATTTTACAATAAAAGAACATACATACAGCTTTTACAATAAAAGAACATTTTATTCAAATTATATTTAAACTCTCCCATATTATTCTGGATAATAGGACACTGTTAATAATAGGATAATGGGTGTAACTAAAACTAATCATGCCAAAATGAACATATAGTAGCATACACATTATAATAGTTTCAAACTATATTGTTATCGGCAACATCAAACTTAAACATCCACTAGTAAAATGTTAGCACTCAAGTATTATGTAATTATTTAATTTTTTTTAAATTTAAATTAAAAAAAAATTCTCTTGAGAGAGAATATTAAGTCATGGCCATCAATTGTGTGGGATAGGGACATCTCCAGAGGAGGTAAAAAAAAGAAGTGATCAAAAAATTGTGCAGCTGTAACCACACAGTGGAAGGCACACTCCTTTTGTACATGTATCAACATCATTCACTCACACACGCACATAATGAGCAAGACTTCAATCACACAGTCATAGTTGCTATCTTGACTTTGTAATCCTTTCCTGTGGACAACATATATACTACAGTTTGTATTTCCAAACTTATTTTGTGCAGGATGCCAGGACAACTGGTGGAACCTAGCTATTGTTGGAGAAGACAGTGGAAGAAAGAAGAAAGGCGGTAACCAGAGGTGGTATTCAGCCGGTTCGGACCGGTTCGCGCAAACCGGTAGTGGAAATTTGGACTGGTTCACCAAACTGGCAAATACCACCTCTGGTTGGCCCTGCCCCCGCCCACCCGGTCACCTGGTTACTGCTCGACCCTGTCCGCCTTCTCGCTACTCGCCCCGGCCACCCCGGCTGCCCTATATATGTTGCCTTCATCACGTGGCCCAGCTAATCGCCTCACCTCTGTGCCTCGCCCGCTCTGCTCACCAAAGGTAAGCATGCTGCCCGCTCGCCCTTCACCTCGGGTCGGGGCCATTCCCAAAGGCCCCGAATCCTCCGCCTGCTCACCGTTCACCTTGGCCAGGTTGGGGAATGTGCCATTCCCCAGCTCCGGCCTTGCCCCGGAGCCTCTGCCAGCTCGCCATTCGCCTTGGCTGGGTCAGGGAACGCACCATTCCCTGGCTCTGGCCTTGCCCCGAAGCCTGCACCCACTCACTGTTCACCTTGGCCGGGTCAGGGAATGTGGCATTCCCCAGCTCCAGAGTTGCCCCGGAGCCTGCACCCGCTTGCCCTCCATCTTGCTCACCTTCGCCTATGCCTTGGTGGGGGTCCCCAGTGAGGCTTGGATGGCGAGCCTCCAGCTGCCTGTAGTTTTCGGCTGCCTTCCGAGCAGCTCTGCTGTGACGCCGTCCCTCCGGTGCAGCAGGCTGTTCTCCTGGCCGGGTCTGGCCGTGAGCGGCACTGGCAGGCAATGGGGTGCGTGTGCACGGCCAGCACAAAGAACAGGGTGGCAATGGCAATGGCGGCAATGGGACTTCTTCATGCCTCTTTTTCGGCCTGTAGTTTTCGGTAGTTTTTGGCACAAGAAGCATGCAGCCACCGCTGCCGGCTCAGTTCTGGCTGGCAAAGAGGCTTCTCAAGCCGAAAAAGATGCGGTGGCTGCAGGCTTCTTGCACCAAAAACTACAGGCCGAAAAAGAGGCCTGAAGTCCTGTCACCCCCACCCTGTTCTTCTCGCCGGCCGCGCACATGCACCCCATTGCCTGCCGAAGCATGTGCGCAGCTGAACCCCATTGCCAGACCCGGCCAGGAGAACGGCCTGCTGCGCCGGAGGGACGGCGTCACAGCAGAGCTGCTCAGAAGGCAGCCGGAATGCCATGTCCCTTTAAGGTGCTTCGATGCGGAGGGGAGGGGGGACCATAAAGGGACAGGCCGCAGGAGCTGTCTTTTCTGCTGGTTCTGTGGGCATGGCTTGGTGGGCGTGACTTGGTGGGGGGTCATGTGACTGACTGGGCATGGCCAACTCAATGTCACTCACAGCAAAGTGCCACCCCACCAAGCCATGCTCACCAAGCCACGCCCACAGAATCAGTAGTAGAAAAATTTGAATCCCACCACTGGCGATAACAATGGTAAATTTGAACTTCAGGAAAAGAATGAGAGAATCCAGACTTTAGTAATTGAGTAGTTATAGGTCACATAAGGGAAAACTGATCCGTAATGGTCTGGGTATAGTGAACATGAAAAAGAAGACGGTTGAAACCTCAAAAGAACTCTAAATAAACCTGCTTGTTCACTTCCTATTACTGTATTGAGGTAAGAATAGCTACAGGAAGAAGCTTAGGACAAATGTTTTTAAAAAATTGAATTCAATGCATGCAAGGTTATTCATTGATCAGGTCTCCATGCAAATTGTTATTTGAAAAATGCAAATGATCAGGTTATATACCTAGATCCATGAGACTTTCTGAACAGAATGCTGATTCTCTGTTTGCATATTGATTCACATCGTCTCTCTCCCCCCCTCTCTCTCTGCATGTATATGTAGGTATGTGATTGTGCACACACATGCATGTGCCTGAATGGGAAAAGAACACAGCTGAGGTGTGAGGACTGACATTTTTAGATGTTTTTAAACTTGGGAATTATTTAACATGTCACTGATGGAAAGTTTTGGAAACAGTTATGTCCAAATAAGGATTTGTGAGCAACTGGGGCATATCTACCCTTTGCATTCTGCCAAAACAATAGTTGTTTTGAGAATGAAGAAATGGTGAAAATCAGCAAAGAATCAGGATATTTTCTATAGTTGTTGCATCAAAACAAATGATGGTAGTATTTTTTAGAATTGAGCTGCAATCTTCCCTTGGGATTTAATGGAAGTATGGGAAATAATGAGATGAGGAAGCAACTAAAATACAAATGGTCCTTGCTGAACAATCACTCATTCAGCAATTGTCGGAACTTACAACAATGTTGAACAAGTGATCGTTATAACTGGACCAAGCAATTGAGGTATCCCCACAGTCACTGGCTTCCAATAAACAAAGTCAAGGGGAAACTGGTAGGAAGTTGGAAGTCACGACCATACAAGGTCCTCACTTAATGACCTGTGCAACCCTCATTTAACAACCTCAACTGAGGCTGCCGGAACTGCTATCAGTAAGCAACATCATCACATGATTTTTAGACTTACACCTTGTCACTTAACAATGTAATTTCCAGTCCCATTAGCACTATATAAAAAGAGAGACATTTATGTCCACACTATAATTAAGGTAAATGCAAGAGCCCAACTTTCCAATCTTGAGAATTTCATCAATATCTCTGCTTCCTTGAAGAACATTAACAAGAGCAACATTTAGTTTTCATCCAATTAAATTTGGATTTTGGTTCAGCATTAGAGTGGGATTTTTTCCAAAATTTTAAGTGAATAAATGGGTGTTTGTTTTGCAGCCAGAACAAAAATGAAAACCTTTTTGTAAATATAATATTTAAAAGCTTAATGGGCAAGGGTCTTTTCTTTGGATATCAATGGGTTGCTTTGTTTGAGCTTCAATATCCACAAAATATACGTGTAACCACACAGAAAACATAAATGATAATATCACAGTCAACAGCCAACACACTTACTTAACACACTGTTACATTACTTAACACATGGCTTAAAGCACAGTTGTGATCTTCTTTCCAGGTGTTTATGATTTGCCAGTCTGTAGGAAATTATTACTGATCGTTGATTTCTTTCTATTATCAAACTTCTAAATGTTCATTATGTCATTAAGATATCTTGGTTATCAAAGGTGCTCTTGTCAGAGAATTAAATACTGAAATCGCACTTGTAGTAGTAATGTACATTAGGAATAAACACATGTGTTTATTGTATCATTAAGATTTTGGATACCTTCTGAATGGGAAGGTACTGTTTGACATCTGCTGGGAACAATTCAGAGACATTTATTTCCACATTACTTTAGAATGAGACAGACTCATTCACATAATGGATTCCGGTTTTATTTCAATTGCAGTTTTATTCACAATGTAGGTGACCAGATCTGATCTACTGTAACATTTTTTTTTTAATAGTCAACTCAGTAGAGAAACATCAAGCTAGGTGGTTAATTATTAATGCTGTGTTCTTCCAGGGCTGCTTGGGATGATGGTTAAAAAAAAAGTCAAGATGGTGATGTGATGATACTACACGTGGGAATGAGTTTGGAAGACAGACGGACAAAAAACAGGCCAGACCAATGGTCAGAGAGAAGGCAGCTGAGTCTGCAAAAGAAATGTGGGTGTGAAAAACATCTCAAAAGGGATCCTTCCTAGTTTCTTGGACTGTAAAGGCAAGGGGGAGGGGGAGAGATATGTATTTTGAGACTTGCAAGATTGTTGTCAATCTTGCAAGGTAGCCCAGACAAGAAGCACACAAAGAAGAAATATGAGTACATTGCTTCAAAATACAATTCTGGGAACATTGAGGATGCTCTGAGATGTTATTGGGACAACATATTCCCATGAAATTAATTTTGCTTCCCTGGCTAAATAACCTTCAACAACCTATTTCTCCTATCCAAGATTCAACTAGTTTTTAATTCAGGTTTGTTTGTGTGTTTGTTTGTTTATATTTCAAGCAACAGGATAGTTTTGGTTGGTTGGTCATGTTCCACAAGTTTTACTAGTTCTTTTTCTATCAATCCAAAAACAGTATTGTTATTTGTTTGTAACAATCCACACAGTGCTGACCTTTGTGTTTAGAGAGCACTCCTGTTTCTTTCATTTGTTTAAATTTCACTGTTAGATTGATAGGGCGCAACATAGACGAGGTAGCAAAATATTTCAAAATATTTCAATTAAACAATCTAGAATTCTTGGTACCTTTCCTCTTTAGAGACTTCTTAGGAATTCTGAACTTTAATTCAGTAACATCTAGAACAGGGGTGAAATGCTCCCAGTTTGGGCGTGCCTGCCGGTTGTCGGAGAGCCAGTAGCGACGGCAGTGCTAGGCTTCGCCCACCCGCCCGGACGCCGCCATTTGGGTTCTTTTACCCTCTGCACATGCGCATGCGCAGAGGGTAAAAGAACCCAAATGGCAGCGTCCAGGTGGGTGGGCGAAGCCTCGCGCTGCCATCGCTACTGGCTCTCCGACGACCTGCAGGCACACCCGAACCGGGAGCATTTCACCCCTGATCTAGAAAATATATATTAACCGTTTCCAGAATATTTTGGCCAAATTTAATTATTTTATATTATATAATTCAGACTCCGTCAAGATTTACTTCCTACAGTTTTTGTAAGGAAAATAGCAATAGCACTCAGACTTATATACCGCTTCACAGTGCTTTACAGCCCTCTCTAAGTGGTTTACAGAGTCAGCATATTGCCCCCAACAATCTGGGTCCTCATTTTACCAACCTCGGAAGGGTGGAAGGCTGAGTCAACCTTGAGTTGTTGAGAATTGAACTGCCAAATTGCTGGCAGCCAGCGGGCAGCAGAAGTAGCCTGCAATACTGCATTCTAACCACTGCGCCACCATGGCTCGTAATCATTAACATTCATGAACATAATAACCCCCATTTAACTAAACTGAAAAATTGTGTATGCATAGATATGATTCTTTGATTATAGCATAAAAACATTTTATTAAAGAAAAAGACTGGGTGATAAGTTGTTTAAGCTCATAATTAAAATTCCCAATTCATCGTAAAGATCCTGATGGGCATTGGATATCTTTTAACAGGAACAATTGTTTGCTACATTAAATTAGTATGTACATTGATTGGACAATCTTAATGCTGCTCTATGAAGCTCTTCTTTAGAAACAGAATATTACGGGAAATTAGAAGATAGAAACTTTTTAAGAATGCCAGCAATTTTTTCCACAGAAGTATTGATTATTCTTTTCTAAAATGGTTTTTGCTTAATTTCCAGATCTCCTATGTTCTGGAGAAAGGATACCTGGCTATTTTCTATAGATATCCTCCAACATATTCTTGACCTTTATTTTTTATTCATCATGATTAAATTACTGTATATTCTAAATCCAAGTACTTCCTCCCACTAATGATTTAGCACAATAACTTGAATTTCAAAAAGAGATAAATCCAAATACAACAAGAAGCTATATAACAAGTACATACAATATACAGATTTATCTCCAGGTGGTTAAAGTATTTTCTTTTATCATTATGGGATGTTCTGTTCATGTTTTATATGTTTTTTTTTCTAATTAATTTTATTATTTTTTTAGATGTTGATATATTTTTATGCTTTTTAACTGACTATACCCTATGCTCCTTATGGTTGGTCTTTGATCATAATAAAGATTTGATTTGTCTTGTCTCTCTCTCTAGGCAACTTTGTTACAGCTGATGGTCTTCTCTTTCTCTCTGCATAATATACATTTGCTGTTGCTTCCAGGTTTTTTAAGTTTTATTGTATGCACTTGTTCTTGTGCTGCAAATATAAAGCCTTATTTTTTTGTCTTGATGGATCTAATCTAATTTGAATCTATTGCCAAGTTTCATTATTATTCCCTTGTCCTTCAATTTCTTTCTAGTATTGACTATGTAGAGGCTTATTTCCCCCCCTTTTTTCATTTGCTGTTGCAACTGTTCATGCCATTTGTGATTCTGTCAGGTTCAGGATGTTTTCCTTGCAGACATTTCTTAACATGCTCCCCTTGCTTGCTTTTATATAATCATTTAGACCTCTGATTTCATCCTCCATTGTCTGTTTCCCTTGAGACAATTTAAAACCACCAATTTTCCTTGGAAAATATTGTCATGCACTACACCCAAAAAGCAACAGAGAAAGAGAAAGAGAAAGAGAAAGAGAGAGATAGTTTTATGATTGAAACCATTTATTTCCACTTGTATTCATGCAACAATGCCTGCTGGGTTGCTTATTACAGGGAGAGATCATTATTAATGGATTTGCTTGTACTACGACCACTCAGCTTCAATTTTAAAAGTTTTGTAACTTGTTTTACATATTTGGCATTGGGTTGTTGTTGTTTTTCTTGGGCACGCAAAATATTGTTTCAAAAACACCCAGCTCTTCATATTTCTTCCATCGAATTTTTTTTTTCTATTTCATTTACCTCTTAATTATGAAAATAGGAAAAAAGCAAATATTAAAATATGACGAAAGTAAAAAAGACAGACTAATATAAAAAAGCTCTACTACATTAGAATTCTTAAAAATAGTGAAAAAAGGAAAAAGTAAATTATACTCTCACCTTCTCTTCCATTTGTTACCCCAACCAGGTGACATAGTTTGGATATTTGAACATTGCATCCAGCATTGATAATTGTTACTAGTAATAGTAATGACTCCTAAAACCATATTCCATATATCTTGTTCTGGGATATGTTGTAAGTAAGGGAGCCAACTTTCTCCATTGTCAATGCTTTGATTTTAGTGCTGTTGCAGAATTCAATTTCATCTAAGTATTCATTTTTCCCCTTTTTATCATCAGTGTTACAAACTTATCCAGTCCAAATTACATTTTATGTCATCACTAAACATCTGAACTGTATCTAAAAGTGACTGACATTCTCATTATGATTTTCATATAGTTTCAGATTGTCCACATAGAACATCTTTTGTCCTTTGCTTATGTAATTCATATTCTGATTATATTTTATTCAAAACTATTGCCATATTAAAATTACATATTTGGACTGCTACCAAGTTCTGGATTTGCCATCAGTGTTTTCCATTTTTCCATTCAAATATTTCCAAACATTTTTAAAATCTAATTGTAGGATAGTGAATCAAATGCTGTTTAGTAATTTATACAAGTCACTCAAAGGTTTGCTTAATGACTTTTAGAAGTTGTTTCATCAATCAAAAGTTCATCTTTTTATCTCCAAAATTTTTGAAATCCCCTTGTGCTGTGCAGGATGCATTGAATCTGAGGTCAGGTATTAAGATGTTTGTAGATGTGAATGAAAATTATTCTTGTTCACTGCTTGGATGCTGTAGGCAGACAAGTGATTTGGTAGAAACTGTTGGATGTGTCCCTTTTGTCTTTTATGATAAGAAACATTTTGCCTGCAATGAGCCAATCTTCTATTAATCTTTGAAATGATTGAGAAGATACAATGAAAAGAAGCTCATCTTTTGCTATATGCTGCAATTCTTTGCCTTCTTAGTTTGTTTGTTTTTTCTGCTTCTATACAATATTTTCTATTTCTTTAGCCTTGTTCTTCTCTATCCATATGGCTATTTCATTGTATTTTATTTGGTTGTTTTAAATGTTTTTCCAAAATTCTAATATTTTTTTCTTTATTTTGGGAGGAATACAGTTGGTTTTGTGGGTCCAGTTAAGCTAGAACAATGTTAGTTTATATGAAATTGCCTATATTGCCTGATACTATTTTCATATCATTCCGTTTTCTTACAAATTTCCACGACTCTTTGTTTTAATTCTTCCATGATTCATGCAATTATTTTGTTGTACAGTGTGTGTATTGCTTTTGCAATCTTGTTTTATTTTTTTCATTCTTGTTGCTTTAAATATTGTTAGTTGCTAATGTCTTCTCAAAATTGATTTTTATTTTCCTATATAATTTTCCCCTTTGGCATTTCATCTTGATTGGCAGCTGGCTTTCAATATTTAACCCAGCTCTATTGTTAGCATTTTTGCAAGTCAGAGTTGCTTCTTTGATAGTTTTTGTCATAATTAATTGGACAAACATATTTGCATACTTGCACAATCTTGTTTCTTTTGAGTATATTTTAAATGAGGCAATCTTTATCTTATATTTTCCTTCACGCATTCCAAAACCTTTGCTCTATTTTGCACTTGATATTCAGACAATTATAGTTCTAATCCAGCATATAAAAGATGTAGTAAACAATAACTCAACATATATATATATATA
>QLTV01002132.1:1993758-2004645 GCA_003457575.1 Thermophis baileyi
CCATATAAACACATGGGTCACACACACACACACACACACACACACACACACACACACACACACACACACACACACACACATAAATGCAAAATGGGTGGTTTTCAGTTAATGCAAAATGGGTGGCTTTACTATTCAATCTGGTAGCTCTAGAAATCACAAAAACAGAACAGGGGTATTTGAGGAAGGAGAAAATTGTTTTGCACCATTTCCCATTTAGATCAATATATAACAGCAAACAGCAGTGGGAATCCAGGATTATTATTTTTTTTTGCCCATTTTTGAACAAAAAGATAAAGGTTTCCCATGTTCAATTGTATATGACTGTAGGGGGTGGTGTTAATCTCCATTTTTAGCTGAGGGAGCCAACGTTGCCCAAAAACATTTCCATGGTCATGTGGCATGATTATATACCAAGGCATAAGGAATGCTGTTACCTTCCCACTGAAGGGTACCTATTTATCTATTTGCATTTGCATGCTTTCTAACTCCTAAATGGCAGGAGCTGGGGCAAGTAAACAGGACTCACCCAGGGGTGAAATCCAGCAGGTTCTAACAGGTTCTGGAGAACAGGTAGCGGAAATTTTGAGTAGTTCGGAGAACCGGTAGCGGAAATTTTGAGTAGTTCGGAGAACCGGCAAATACCACCTCTGGCTGGCCCCAGAGTGGGGTGGGAATGGAGATTTTGCAATATCCTTCCCCCAGGAGTGGGGAAGGAATGGGGATTTTGCAGTATCCTTCCACTGGAGTGGGGTGGGAATGGAGATTTTGTAGTATCCTTCCCCTGCCATGCCACCAAGCCACGCCCACCAAGCCACACCACGCCCACCAAGCCACGCCCACAGAACCAGTAGTAAAAAAAAAATGGATTTCACCACTGGACTCATCCCATTATGCAGGGCTAAGGTATCGAACCTGGGCTGTCAGTTTTCCAGTTGACAGGCTCAAAGTCTTTAACCTGCCCTTTATATATATATATAGCAATAGCAATAGCAATAGCAGTTAGACTTATATACCGCTTCATAGTGCTTTACAGCCCTCTCTAAGCGGTTTACAGAGTTAGCATATTGCCCCCAACAATCTGGGTCCTCATTTTACCCACCTCAGAAGGATGGAAGGCTGAGTCAACCTTGAGCCGGTGAGATTTGAACCGCTGAACTACAGCTAGCAGTCAGCTGAAGTAGCCTGCAGTGCTGCACTCTAACCACTGCGCCACCTCGGCTCTAACTCTAACTATATAACACTGTATCTGTGATCTCCTATGGACAAAACATGAGCTCTCTAACAGAATTAAAATTCCTCGCTGACTTCCATTAGGAATATACAATAAATTAAGATGTTTATGTAGATATGTAGTGCCTGCCCTTCCCTTCTCACAGTGCAGCCAGTCAAATGTATGTCTGAACCAATGAAAATAACATTCTAATCCTGTCCAGGGTAGAAATCAATGAGCCTAGACGTGCCAATCTCTGCATAAGATTGAACTGTCGAAATAGCTGACACTTAATAGCAGGAAGGGCATTTGTGTTTTTGTAGTGTGTCTACTAAAAGAATCAAAGCTATTTTTTTTAAAGAACAATATGACACAGGTTATTATAAAACAATCAACAAGCAGCAGCCAAGGAAGAGCCTTTGGCAATAAGTAATTTTGGAGCAAGTCAACCGGTGAAAAAAATAAGCATGTCCTCAAGAGTTTTCCTCTTTTTACTTGCAAAGTGTTGGAGAATAAGTTGTCTCTGGATCAAGTAGAAAAAAAATTGATGCAGACCATCATGTTCTTCATCATTTATTAAATTCATCTAAATACTAATCACTATTCTTACCATTACAAAAATACTAACTATGCACATGAATAATACTGAAGTCGGATATCCCTACCTAGTCAACTAATGAAGGGCATGACCTTTTACTTTAAGACATGAATCTGAGTACATCACATTAAGATTTTACAGAGGATGTTTTTAATCTCATTTTTTCTGAATGATTGGCTTCCCTTAAATTGATAGAGATTTTTGAAGAAATCGGAGTCCCAATGTTTTCATGTGAATTATTTTAAGTTATATAAAACACAAGGGAGTAATAATTTTCAATTGGGTTCTATAATTAATGTTCATCATATTCTGGAGCCATTTAAGTCCTCATTTATAGTTCTCCTAGTTTCAATAATCTACTCTTATGTCATGCAGACAGCATGCATTTGACCGACACAAGAGGATGTGTCTGAATTGTATGCAGGTAATTCCGCTTGCGAGCACAATTTTAAAGCATTCCTTAATAAAAGGGAATTGCTTAAAAATAATAAGGTAATTGGCCTTTCAAAACTATCCAAGTGGAAATTCTCTGAAATGTTTGATGAAAATATTATAAGAAAGTGGAGGAGGGAGAAGGGAAGGGAAGCAAATTTAATGCAATCCATATTCAACTGTAGTAACAATAATACCAATACATTACAAATGAGTGAAACACAGCTGATAACATTTGTAACGTATCTGTATGACTAGCATTTGATCATTAAACTTGTTTTAATACATTGATGTACCAAATTAATTATTCTTAATTATAACTGGGCCATACAATCATGAAAACCATAGAGTTACATTCATAATATATAGCTTACACTTTTAGAACAGGAACATATTTATGGCTCATTAAAATTCAGATTAGGAATGAACTTGATGATGGACTCTATAATAAAAAACAAATGTCATCATTTTAAATATTTATGTATATGAAATATCACATATGTAGTCCATAAGGAGGGCAGAATAATTTTAATTTCCCCAATTAAATGGACTAATTCATACATATTCATATTAAGAATTTTTAGCACTTGATTTTTTTTTTGCCTTCCTGTACTAGCATTAGGTGATGTCTTTCAGTGGAATACTGACTGTTTAATGAAACAACAACAAAAATGTCTTGCAAATGTTACATTCTCTTATATGGGTCACTTATGTTGACTGTTATTATTTCCTGATTTTTTAAAAGTCACTGGGGTACAATTTAAAATCAATAATTAGCACTGCCTTGAGAAGTATCATTGACAATATTAAAGTACTCAGATACAAAACAACATCAGCTAGAATCCTGCTAAATTCTTGTGTTAAATGTGACACTGTAAAGCTATTACAACACAATAATAGTAATGGTGTTTTCTAATGCTAGAAAGAAATCTATTATTGCTACAGCTCCAAACTTGATCAAAATCCAATTTAATCGTACGGTATAACCCAGAAAGAGCTTCGTCCTTCAAGATTTCAATCAATCTACAAATGTCAGAGGTAGCTTGAATCGGATGAATGTAGCTATGGAGGACAGAATTTTGTGACTTAACATTTGTTTTGAAAATTAAACTTATTTTTAAGTTTTGTAAACCTTATATCAAAAAAGAGGGAGTGGATCAACTGCAGGAGAAATTTTTATAAAACCCCAATTTTATATGTTTACTACAAAAAATTTGTAACCTGATGGGAGAATTAAACAGATTATAGTGTAAACTCAGCAAAGGGCAATTGGGGCTTGGAATACATAGTCATGCCTGGAGTAACAAGGCATTAACTTGATAAGTGAAAGGGGGATCATAATAATGCAAACTAATGTCTTTGAGCATTGGAATCTGCTGGCAGGTTTTTCAGATAGCAAAACTACTTAAAGGCAGATTCAAAAGTCCATTGTTTAACTAAAGCAGGGGTGAAATCCAGCAGGTTCTGACAGGTTCTGGAGAACCGGTAGTGGAAATTTTGAGTAGTTCGGAGAACCGCTAGCGGAAATTTTGAGTTGTTTGGAGAACTGGCAAATACCACCTCTGGCTGGCCCCAGAGTGGGGTGGGAATGGAGATTCTGCAATATCCTTCCCCCAGGAGTGGGGAGGGAATGGAGATTTTGCAGTATCCTTCCCCTGGAGTGGGGCGGGAATGGAGATTTTGCAGTATCCTTCCCCTGCCACGCCCACCAAGCCACGCCTACCAAGCCACACCATGCCCACCAAGCCACACCCACAGAACCGGTAGTAAAAAAAATTGGATTTCACCACTGAACTAAAGGTCTACTGTAGAAGCATCTCATCCAAACAACCCATCAATCAATAAAGAAATTCAACTTAATCAATAAAGGAAATCATATGACACTGTATTAACGATAATGATCTACTATATTGTTGCTGATTATATTTGTAGCCAAAGAAAAAGATTGATTTTCAGATTATCAATAAGAACTTGTAAGCCCACCCCCTCTCCAACATTTAACCATTGGACTTTTGTACAGTACCTGTCATTAAATCAATTTATATTTTGGCATAATTGCGGTCCGGTGTCTGGTTTAAATGTACTTTAATGAGGGACTTTCAAGGTAAACAATTTTATCACAAAGCTCAGAAAAGGAGTAAAAATGAATACACCAAAGAAATCAGTAGATTTGCAATTCAATCTCCATCTAGTATCTCTGTAGGAGAAACAGCTTATTGTGTGCTTATTTATTACCAATGGTCATTCACTTTTGTATTCAGTTCTCATTCATTCTGAAAACAGCTCAATCTTCTTGTTTAACCATAGTTATGTTTTAGTGTTATGCTATTCCCATTGCATTCAACTTACATTTCTCCTGACATATCTATATGTTGCTGTCAGATAATAAAGCGGGTGGGCATTTTTGCTTCTTTTGAGAAATATCCATGCCTTACAGCAGACAATATATTGCTACATATTATCACAGCTTTCTACCAGCATTTGCAAATTTTAACTGATATTTTTATGCATAACTTGTAATAGTTCACTTTCATTTTCTCTGTCATATATAGCTATATATAGTCTCTGGTTCACTAAGTTTCAGATCCGTACTCTGCTTTCTATAACCTATCTAACATGCAAATCATACAGGTTCCCAGTCAAAAAGATAGCATAATCTGCATGCTAGATACATTCATAATGAAGAAATCACATCACAATTACATCACTGTAACCATTCCGTATATATTTGTCAATGATTCACTAAGCATTCCATTTATTGCCACAGAGGGTGCCACTCCCCTTAGATACCATCTTACCATATTCACCAACCAACTTTCAGGTCCATACCTCTAAAAATATTTCTTCCTCCATTCCCCCAGAGGTGGGATTCTCATAATTTCCCTACCGGTTCGCCCAGTACGCGCACGCTCGTTTCAGTCACGCATGCGCTTTCCGCACATGTGCGCAGCCTTCCGCTTATGCGCTTTGCTCTCGCGCGCGGCTTGCATGCATGTGTACCAGGGGTGGGTTCTAACTTACCTCACTGCCGCTTCGCTTCCTCCTGCACAGCGTGGCTGTGCCTCGTGGGCGCAAGCGCGCCTCGTGCGCGCATGCGCAGTCCAAAAAAAATTTGAAAAATTAAATTATTTTTTAAAAAAATGCCAAAAACAAGATGGCGATGCATGCGCAGTGCCAGAAACTCAGCTTCTGTGCATGTGCAGAAGAAAAATAAAATAAAAAAAATTCAAAAAAAGGATGGCGGCACCCACTGACCAGCACCAACTGAACCGGGTCACTGACATCATCGTGATGTCACCAGCGGGTCGCTACCGGTTTGGGAGAACCGGTCCGAACCAGGAGGAACCCACCTCTGATGTGCATGGCTTGAAAACGTGGCTAAATAGGATGGCATAGTGCCGGGGGAGGGGGCCGAAGCCACCCGGAGGTCGCTACTACCGGTTCGCCCGAACCTGTCCAAACCGGCTGAATACCACCTCTGCATTCCCCCATACCAATTTTGTCCCCAAATCATTTCATTCCATTTATTTTTAATTCCATTCTCTCTGCTGGAGCCTCTCTTTTCATCCACTTCTAAAACATTTAAATTTCCATCAAAACTATTTTGCAGTTTCTTTCTTTCTTCCAATATTAAGTCTTCATTGCTCTCTTTGACAATATTCTTTTTAACTATCTTCTTTTCTCCATATACATTATGCAATTCCCTTCTCGCATCCTCATTTTTGCACCTTTCTATGCTAGCATTTTTTTCTCATCCATGGTATTTCCCACCAAGCATTCTGTTTCACAGCCCAATTAGCATAACCGCACACAGACCTTTGGCATTCTATAATGTAAGTATTTTCACTCATTTACTTCCACTTTCTCTTTCACTCATTTCCACTTTCTGTTTTCTTATAGCCCTGTTTCATGCATTCTGTTTGATGATACCGCAAACTATCTTATAATATTTTTCATAAAGGATTATTTTTTTATCTGCACTCATTCTACTTTCATTTTACTTCTTCATTCTGATTTAATAACAACCACTAGAACATTGTTTCTCAGCCTTAGCAACTTTAAAATATGTGGACTTCAACTCCCAGAATTCTCCAACCAGCATGTTTTAATAAATTTTGTTAAAATTAGATCGAATGTTACATGTTACTTAGATTAAAATTACAGAAATTGGAAAAGGAAATTTATTTCCGTAAGCCTGTTTAACCCATTGATCATCCAAAATACTGGGGATGAGAGGAGTACGGCAGTTGAAACCTGGGATTCAAGGAAGGCTCTTCAGAGAGGATGTGATTTCATAAATGTCAGGATGGCAGCTACATTTATTTTTCACATGGGTAGAGCTGCCATACCAACTTTTTTGACTCTTCCCATGGAAGTAATACAGTAATACTTTACATTAATGTTTCTACATTTGCTTCTTTGTTCTATATCTGTTAAGATTCTAGTTATTCATGCTAGTATACCTGCATATAATGCCATATATATTGAAGAGCTGATGGTATTACTTTAAATCAGAATATGGAGAGCTTGGACATCTTTGGATAGTTAATAGATTTATACTCATTTCCACTGCTATTGATAACTTTATCACCTGCTGCACTAGTTATGGATAGATCCCTTCAGCAACTTTGTTTTGTGCATTTGGACCTATAAGCCTGCTGCAGTGGGATATATTTCTACTTGAGTGAGCTAGATTTTGATACTGTTAATTCTTTTAGAAAAATGTCCTCTACCAAACAATTGTTTACTTTCCTGTTTAAATTCCCAATTTCTTCCCTGAGTTACTAGTGATCTTTTAATTAACTCAGCATTATTATTCCTCTTGTGTCTATGCCAAGTTTGCAAAAGCATTTATTATTAAAAATTATGATACTACCTTTATATCAGTTCTCTTCCTTTTCTTAATAACTCCCACAAGACTTTGCTGGAGCCAATTTTGTAAGATTGTTCTTAATTTTAAACACTCTCCTCGGTAGTTTAACTCCTTAGGTGATTAATTTGTAATACAGGGTGTCACCTTCCAGTCTCTTTTTGTGTTACTTTGTATGACTTTCTAGAAGAGGCACTGGATGTATTCATAGTATTTACTGCCTTAAACAAATGTCAGAGGCATATATCTTCATCGGCTAATTCTTCATTTACATATGCCAATATATTCTTTTTATGATCTTCAAGCAGAAATGTGAAGTCACCATATCACTAATCTTGGAAAACACTTCATTCAGGAATACTTAGTTAAGGTCTTGTTCCTTTTAAGTAGAACATGACTTTTAAATAGAAAACATGGGAATTTACTTACTGCCACCTAATGGTCAAGGTGCATCAAGTGGAAACTACAGTACTTCTGATTAGTTGTGAGAAGAGAAGAGAAGAGAAGAGAAGAGAAGAGAAGAGAAGAGAAGAGAAGAGAAGAGAAGAGAAGACTTTATTGGCCAAGTGTGTTTGGACACACAAGGAATTTGTCTCTGGTGCATAAGCTCTCAATGTGCATACAAAAAACAAAAGTGATAGGTCATAGACTATAAAGCATAGTTACAATCATTAATCATAAGTTATAAACAACAAGTGATAGTCATAAGATACCAATAGGAGAAGGTAGTAGGAAAGATAAAATGAAAAAAGTTGAGAAATGAGAAGTCGAGAAAGATGAGAAGACGAGAATGATAAGAACAATACAACCTACTATATGGGTAAATATCTTTAGGTCTAAGACAGATCTTTCTCCTTTTTTTCTTTTCTCTGTGGCTTTGTCCTCAGTTCTCATACTGAGAAAAATCTGGATTTCACTACTATGGTAGTTAGTTTAGAAGAAATCCCACAATCCTAGACATGAAAGGAGGTCAAAATAATTTAGCCTATCCCAGGATAGGAACCTTCCAGAGCTGTATAAAAGTTGACATGAACTGAAGCTTGGATTGTTAATTGAAGGATTTTCTAGGCCTTGCATACCTGGATTGCAAAAATCCAGGTGACCAAAGAATACATTCAGGTGGGGAACATCTCTTTGGCTAGCCAGGTAAACTAAGCATAGCCACTTTCCCTACAGAGTCTGATGATTGAAGAAATATAGAAACTAACAAATCATTCATCTGTTTTTGGTGTAGGTAGAGCCAGATACTGTGCTCCTAGTTGTTATGCCTAATGGCAGAGATAGTCCCAATCTGAATGCAGGTACTTTCACCTCCTAAAACAGACTTTCCATAAAACCAGCCAGCAAACCTAGTTTCACATATACTGAGTGAAGTATTGCAGACTATGCTGCATGCAATTAAGGGCTTTCTACTTATGAAATTATGTCCTCAGATATATTAAAATACTGAAGATTTTTAGTCCTCCCAGCAAAATAAAATAAAAACGTTATGGTCTTTTTAGCTTTAGCTAACCCATGCTGGCAATTAGTGACAGACCATTTCCTTCTCTAATTACTATTGTTGGTGGGGGGAAAAAAACCCTACAGTTCTTTCCATTCACACCGAACTATTGTCTAGAGTATTAAAATGGTACTTTAGTCTCTTTTTGCTTTATTAACAAAGGATCATTATTTTCTCTTTGATTGCTTATTGATACTGTTGAACCTGTCCTGATATTTACTTGTTTATTTTACATTCTTCATTCAGTGAGAAGTCCGACTATATTTTGCATTGCAAATATCACTTTTTGCCACAGTAGATAGAGTAGCATACAGTAGATAGGTGGCCAGTTTTCTTATCCTCAAGAACGAATACTACTGTGTCATGAGCCGCTGTGGCGCAGTGGTTAGAGTGCAGTACTGCAGGCTACTTCTGCTGATCACCCGCTGCCAGCAGTTTGGCAGATCGAATCTCATCAGGCTCAAGGTTGACTCAGCCTTCCATCCTTCCGAGGTGGGTAAAATGAGGACCCAGATTGTTGGGGGCAATATGCTGACTCTGTGAACCGCTTAGAGAGGGCTGTAAAGCACTGTAAAGCGGTATATATGTCTAAGTGCTATTGCTATTCCTGCTAGGTGACATTAGTCAATTGTTGGTGATTGGAGAATCACAAACACTCTCTTCTCAAAGCAAAACCACAGCATCCCAATGTGCATATGTTTTTGTGACAGCGTTCCCCCATGAAAACAAACTCACTATTAAGTGAAGCTGTAAAATTCCATACCATCTGGAATTTGCACTGGGACATGCTGTTCCTGCTTGCTACAGAGATCACCCATCAATATTCACAGGCAAGGAAGCTTCTGGAAGATCATGATCTTGTCATCATGCTGTATTATTGTGCTTTGCACTTAAATCCTGTTGTTGCTATGTTGAACATATTGTACTGGGGAGTCCAGAGAAACATATTGTAGTATACAAAAGGGATATTAGCTATCACGAACTTCTCTAGTGCAGTCAGGGAATCCATGACATAGTAATATATAAAGCTGAGTACAAATAGCTAGTTGAGATTCTCAGCAACTTTATATCAGAAAAAAAAATTGGTGGAAAGGTTCTCTCATTTGCCCCTTTCTTTCCCCCACCCAGGAAAATATTTTTTTTTCAAGTATTTTTTAAGGAGAGCCTCCCCACTTCACAATGTATAGCAGCACTATATCTAAAAATGCCTAATGTAAAAGGTTCCCTTTTGATGGTTTCTCTTGAGCTTTAATTAAAGTCAGGAAGCTAAGAAAGCTGCAGACCATTATAAGATGATGGTACAATGAAAAGCAGGACATTCAGACATCTTCTTTCTACATTCACCTTGTAACTGAACAAATGGAAGAAGGCCACATTTCAGCCATGAGAAATTCTTTCAAATGTTCTTTGCCTTTAAAGAACTTCAAAGGAAGTTTTCTTCCATAATATTGAAGAATGGAGTCCAGCATTAATATTAGACTTTATAACATGCAACGCCAAATATAGGGGTTACTTATAATGTACCCTACCCTACCCGATATTCAGAGGTCAGATTTCTGATGCACTCACATTTCAAAAATGACACTTGGTGTTCAAGGGATTCCCCATACAGCCATCTGAGGCAATAGTGAAGCTGGTCCTGCAGAGGTGGTATTCAGCCGGTTCTGACCGGTTCTCCTGAACCGGTAGTAACGATTATGTGCAGTTCGGTGAACCGGCAAATGCCACCACTGGCTGGCCCCACCCCTCCCAGCCCCTCCACCTCACTCCTTTTCGTGCCTCGCCTGCCTAGAGTCATGCCCACGACATAGCTGCTACTGCTCTCTGGTTCCCTCACTTGCCTCGACCACGCCGCCCAGCTGATCTCTGCCTGGTGAGTCTTCCTTCACTTCTCCTCAGCTACCTCCCCCACGAGCCAGCCATGCTTGCCTGCCTTCCCTGTGGCCTTCCCGGTGGTCCCCGTGGCCAGGCCGCTTGCCTGCCTTCCCTACTCCCTTCCACGCAGCCCGCAGCACAGACATGCTTGCCTGCCTTCCCTGCTCCCTTCCATGCAGCCCGCAGCCCAGCCATGCTTGCCTGCTCCCTTCCACGCAGTCCTGCCATGCTTGCCTGCCTTCCCTGCTCCCTTCCACGTGGCCCACGGCCCAGCCATGCTTGCCTGTCTTCCCTGCTCCCTTGCAAATGGCCCACAGCCCAGCCATGCTTGCCTGCCCTCCCTGCTCCCTTCCACGTGGTCCCGCCATGCTTGCCTGCCTTCCCTGCTGGCTGGGAAGTGG
>QLTV01002132.1:2015420-2048072 GCA_003457575.1 Thermophis baileyi
AGGAAACTGAACTTTCTGTGTTTCTCTTTGAAGACATTTTACCTCTCATCCAAGAATCTTCATCAGAACTAAAGAAGCTTCTTGGATGAGAAGCGAAACATCTTCGAAGAAAAACAAAGGCAGTCTAGTTGCCTTTTGAACAAGCACCTTTGGGACTACTTCAGCTTCAACCACAACAATACACGAGCACACAATAGATACAAACTTAATGTAAACCGCTCCAGACTCGACTGCAGAAAATACGACTTCAGCAACAGAGTGGTCAACGCCTGAAATGCTCTACCGGACTCTGTTGTTACATCCTCAAACCCCCACAGCTTCAACCTTAAACTGTCTACCGTGGACCTCACCCCATTCCTAAGTGGTCCGTAAAAGGAGAGTGCATAAGCACACCAGCATGCCTTCCGTCCCTGTCCTACTGTCCCCATTTATTTGTACTCATTTCCTGTGTTCATGTCCATGTTTATACTTATACCTGTTATCTTGTACATGTTTGACAAACTAAATAAATAAAATAAATAAATAAAATACAACCATCCCATTATTGTATCAGCATGATTAATCACATTCCTATATACTGACTATACACTGACTATCCAACTTGTTTATCTGTAACAGTGAAGTATGAACTTCCTCTTTAAAATGGCATTACAGTGACTTTGGTCAAGTGAAGCACTAATTTTCAACAATGCTGAATTCATCATATAATCAAAGATTAATTAAAATAACATTTTAATGTGATTTCTGAACTTCTACCGTGTTTCCCCGAAAATAAGACCCTGTCTTATATTTTTTTTGAACCCTGAAATAAGCGCTTGGCCTTATTGCCATGCACTCAAAAGCCCAATTGGGCTTATTATCAGGGGATGTCTTATTTTGGGGAAAACAGGGTATATGAAGAAATATTCTTTCTTCCTTTTTTACAATTTTCAAATTTCATTAACTACAGGTCAGCTGCTATCATTCTCAACAATATTTCTGTTTTTAGTCTTCTGTTCCTATTGTCGTGAAATCCTTTTCACTTGATAGATAGTGTTCATTCCAAAGACAAGCAACAGCCTCTATTTTATTCTGAAAATAAAGCCTTCTGAATTTTTCATAATCTCAATTTTTTTCCATTTATCCTTTATTTGAAATTAAGAAATCGAGAATGGTTGTGCAATCCAAATTGCTGTGTTATTGGAATAACTGATTTAAAGGGATATACACAAAACACTCTACAGTTTACTATGATATTTAATTATACAATCTAATTTTAAAGATTTCAACTCATTCTACTAATCTTATCCATTAGCAATGCATATGTAGGTAGAAATTCCAAGGAAATGCTATAATAAGAACAAGAACAGTAACAAGAATAATAGTACATTACTCCAACAATTGCACAATATCTTTAGGTCATTTAGAAGCATTGAAAAAACATATTTTGAGACCAGTTAACAGGTAGAAAGTTTTTCAGTATTATATGAACTAAAACTTTTGCAAGATTAAAGAAAAATTAAGCTACCTGTTGAAATCTGCACATGTCAACATTATCCAAGGATTGTGCAACAATGAATATATTTCATTAATATGTGTATAACAACGAATGTAAGAAACCTAGTCCCAAAGGTGCTTTTTCAGGAGGCAACTGGACTTTCTTGTTTTTTTCTTTGAAGACGTTTCACTTCTCATCCAAGAAGCTTCTTCAGCTCTGACTGGATGGTGGGGAATGGAAGGATTTATATTCCTTTCAGACAGCTGGTCATTTGCATCCTTTTAGAGGGTCGTTGAAGCACTTGGAGGTTTATCTGTATCCTCAGGTTCACCTGAGTAGTGCTGATGGTTCCTGTAGTCTGCAATTTTTTTCTCTGGAAATCCGTTCATATTCCCACCTCATTCAAAGGGTGTTCACCCCAAATTGGATAGCTAAAAGTCTATAGCAATTCTCAGTCATCCGGGTCATGGTTGTCCCAAAGGTGCTTTTTCAGGAGGCAACTGGACTTTCTTGTTTTTTCTTTAAAGACGTTTCGCTTCTCATCCAAGAAGCTTCTTCAGCTCTAGGAAACCTAGCATACAAGCATGCATTGTTAGGAAAAAGTGCATATACATATAGCAGGTAAAATTGTGCCTAAATATGTAAATTAGGCAAAATTTACATCGAATGCCAGGGATATTATATATACACACACATATATGGATATGATATATATGTAGTATAATAACAAATTTGGACAAAATGAAATTAAAGCTCCCCAAAAATAAGTATGTAAGAGAAACTAACATGAGTATTATGTAGAAATTGGTTGTACTCCAACAGGGTCAACTAATATCACAAAGATAGTGTCTATTTTTCTGTTGAATCCTTATGATGTTCATGTGGCTGCATGCTATTTTCCAATCAAAATATAAGATCTTGTATATCATATTCTTCTCTCTGGAGATAATGGGTTAGTTCAAGTATTGCATACCAAGGTTGATGAACTTTGCTTTGTACCAATCTAGCCATATTCATTCTCTCTTCATTCCTCATTACATGACTGCTTAACTCCCAGCTTCTTAAATAACAATCTACAATAAAATCCAAATAATGAAACAATGGATTACGAGCTTCTCCAAATCAGCTTTGCAAACAAGAAATAAAAATACCATGATTTTGAATATTGGCTTGTAAAGTTTCTGCAGGTTTCCAGTTCAATTTATATACACTGGATCACATACGTAGAAAAAGAAAGAAGGGAAAGAAGGAGAAATGCACCCCTGGAAGTGCAAATCAGGCACTACTGGATAGGTAATGCATCATTTGTATATCTAGCCCTAGTTATGGTATTAATGTTTATTTCATTGGTTTCTAAAACTTAAGTCTCCAAACATATAACTAACTGAAACTTTTCCTTTGCTTGACTTCTTCTGTATGTGTATGGACAAGGCTTGAGGCCACTAGGTCTGAGATGATTGGCTAAATATGTATTAATATTTTACAGAGAGAAATAGGCATACCTTCTCAGTTATCAGCAGAGTTCTTTCTTTAGGAAACAATTGAACTCTGCAGTAACATTCATTTTTCAAAGGTTGTTAAATGCCAGCAAACATCTTAGAACCAATTTGCATCTTGATAGTGCTTTCAACGTAGTCCAGGAAGAGGACAAGCAAGTTTCTGGTTTTGTAGATAAGTCAAGTTGTCTTGCTAGAAACAGAAGTGGCAGAAAATCTTACAGCTACTGGAGATGTTAGCTATTGTACAGCAGAGAATGTAAGAAGACATTTTCTTAGTATTCAAAATCCATATCATTCAGATAACTCAGATAAAACTGAAAAATTGACTATTATTTGCCGTTTGCTATGTTAGAAAGGCTAGCTAAGGCTGAGTAGGCACTAGCCTAAGATACCACTGCTCCTTCTGAAAACAAAGGCTATTCTAAAAATGCATATATATTTTTTTGCATTGGCAGGAAGTGTCACCATCAATCAATGTGACCAAGCGGTGCTATATACCCTTGAGTTGGCACCGCATGTTACCATACAATTAATGCAAAATCAGATAATTCTGAGTTTCATGATAGGTGAGAGATCTTGGCTACTACAAGACAATGCCACTTAGTTATTTCTATTCAAAGCATGGGAAAACAACCCTTTGGGGCTGGATGTCACGTTTTCTTTTATACTTTTTTCAGCACCTGAGGGTACAAAGGATAAAGAGGTGCCATGGTGATTTTACAAGAGTGGGCAGATCTTTGTTCTATCGATTTTGAGAGATGGGTTTTTGTTTTTAGTTAAGTAGACATGCTAACACCTTGTCTTTTTTCAAAATAAAAATGGTACTTTGGGTTATTCAGAGCTCAAATTCTTGGATAATTTTAGAGGCCTGCAAAAATGTGGTGCATGTGTGTAACTGAATTCTGCTTCTAGGTTGTCCACCCATCTTTGCGATCAATTATTGTGATGGTTGGGAACCATTCAAGTCATTGTAAGACCTCTTCCCTTTCTGGCAATCAGATTGAAGTAGGTGAGTGGTGCCTGCTATCTGTCCCTACAATTCCTCCTCACTCCAGCAAGCTATTGCGTCAACACATCTAGAGGGCATCAAGCCATTGACTTAAACACTTTAGGTACGTTTCATTGATTCCAGATGATTACACACATTTTGTTCTATCGCCAGAAGCTGTTTCCAAGGAAGAAATAATTCAATGAGTCATGCATACTCCATATCAGTTGAAACCCTTTGGGGTGCTCTCAAAACATTTCCTGTTGTAATTTGTACTAATAATATCGTGCCAAGTTGTTCTCAGGGTACTAGTGTCTCCTTCTACAGTACACCCCATCTTACTCTAGAGGACACTTGCATGTGTTTTATACTTGCTTATTACTTCAATAAATCATCTTGCTATTGCTGCTGTTCTAGGACTATTTATATAACATGACATGCAGTAAAGAAACAGTACAGAAATGGCAAAAAAAAAAAAAGAAATTTAGTATTGTTTAAAAGAAATGGAGAAAAGTCCTTCACATGGTTGCATTCTTCCAGAAAAAAAAAAAAAAAGCGGGGGGGGATGTCCTTCACATGGTTGCATTCTTCCAGAAAAAAAAAAAAAAACCCTGGGGGAAGGAAAGCTGGCCCTAGATTTTTAAGGTCTCCCATGGGTTCTTCCTACACTGAGTCAGTTTGATTTGGGTCCCATTAATCAAGCAATGGGAAACTTGTGGGGGTGATGGTCATTCTGGGGAGTAAAGTTATTTTTATAATTTAATACTTGCCCACTACACAATTTTCTATTTAATTGTGACAGACAGACAGACAGACAGACGACAGAGAATAGGAATCTGATGGGTGCCAAGGAGTACATCTACAGTTACACTGATATCTAAGAGTTCTAAACTACCAGTTCTTGGAACAAACTTATAAAATCTAACTCAAAAGTATGCAGTGGCACTATATTGTTTTACCCAGCCCTTTTAGTAACAGTATCAAGCTCATCCATATTAGTAGACTATCACCAAAGAGATAGATGATGACACTATACATTTCTAGAGTGGAAATCCTCTTATTATTCACAATTGTGAAAAGGGTTTATATTTATGCCATAACTATCATTTTATTTCAGGTGATAAATGAAAGCTGGGGCAATCAAGTTGAATCTTTCATGGTAGGTTGGGATTCTGAGTAGGAATTTAAGCAAAGGAGTTTAAACAAAGACAGAAGAATGTTGGCAAAGAAGTTAAAGGCATACATAGAAGTAACTGGAGGATTCCACAGACTCATGCTTTCTTAGCTCTACTTTCCACACCAAAACTGCATCCTGATTTTTGTAGAACTTTAAGACAACTTTATTATAGCTTATCTCAAGTGTCTTATTAGTTTGCTAGAAACAATCCAATATCTTTCTGCTAAAAACAAACAAACTGGAATGCATTATGTGTAGTCTTCACCACAAATTAGCTACACACATATTCATCTGGTTTTCAAACTTTTTCAAAGAGCTGAAATCCTTTATTAAGATAAATGCTACCTAACTTTTATATAGTACATTGCCATTGATCAAAATGGTCCATTAAAAATAGCCTTTTAAATTCTAGGTTGTGGAAATGAGTTTAAGATAAACTTAAGTTAAATGTTAAATAAAATACAACACCGGCTAAGCAATAATCCAAAATAACTTACTGCCTAAGGTAAAAGGCCCTTCTAGTGTTTCTGCTGGGGCTTTCCTCTCCATATCTTGTCCCAAGAAATTTTTCAGAATGAGATATTGTGGGTAAGTAGCCAGATATCTCTATCTTGCACTGTAGAACAATTTCATCTACACTTGCTCTAAGGAAAACCCTCTAAGAATGAAGAATCTGGGACCTGGTAGGCATTCAGATTCAAAAACCTTGCCAAGAAAACTCAAGGAATTTATTTAGGCAATCTCCAAAAATCAGACATGATTCAATGGAAGAAAGAAAAATGCATTCAGATATCTTGGTCTGAGTTCTCCTCACTATTGATAGCCACTTTGCAAGATATCAGCAAAGACTATCCACACACTCCAATACTTCACTAAGGACTAAGTGACCCATTGGAGCAGATGTGAGTGGTCAACCTAGGTTTCTTGTGTGCCATTTTAAAGTTAATTTGTTGCACCTGAAGATTATTTAAAAAGTGAAAATAATATAGCAATATAACCCAAATAGCAATTTTTATTCGGTTTTGGCTTGCAAATATGCAAATATTTGTAATCTCATTCATCTAATATCTTTTTCTGAAGGAACATTCTCAAACCAAGGCACTGGGGCATTGTTGTTGAGGGCAGAGGAACAGAAGTGGCTGGGAGAATGCTAGATCCAACTGTCCTTTAATCACTGCTTCTCAATTATTTAGTTATAGCATGGCTTTTATGTTCATGATCCTTAGGAAAAGAACAAAAGGTGATGGATCCAGCATTCCTTCAGCCCTATTCCTCTATTCTTCTGGTTCCAACATCTGGGCCCAATATTGATGGAACTTCAGTATTGTTGAGTGGATTCTATAAGGTGTCACTTGTTTCATTTATAATGCTAACCACAAGTTGGTCACATGGCATTTTAACAGTGTAGATATTTCTGTATTTAACAGGCCACCTTTCTCCCAGATATTTCAGCAAGATTTTAACTTAGAAAACCTTTGGTAGTGGTATTATTTATGGATCAGAAGTGTTTTATATATGCTTGCTATGGTGCTATGATAGATGATAAAGTTATCCCATTGTGGAGTGCTTTAATGCTGCATATAGTTATAGGTCAGTTATTGTGAAATCATGGAACTGTGAATTCAGACATTTCCTATAGCAGGATGAAAGTGGGTTGAAAACTCCTTCAGTCTCCAAGGTAAAAAAGAACCAGAATAAGAGGGAAAAATATTATTCAGATAAAACCCCCTATGGTTTTTGGAGAGAAAGCTAAAATGTTCTACGTGATTAGCAATGCATAATGTCATAAAAGGTCTGTATAGTTACCTTTTTATAAGTCAAAATTTTCTCATTCAAATTTTCTTCTTCCTCTGAGGAACAAGAATTAGAGCTTCCATATTCTGTACTGCTAGCTAAATTTACAAATTCTATTTAAACTTCTTTTACTAGGAACAGTTCAATAAAGTATTCATTCTTCAGCTTTTAAGTGTCATTGAAGCATCTATCATTTAAGGCCCAGTATTTTGCAGCCCAAATCATAGTCTGTAATTACAGCAATAGCAAGAGTAGCTTTCTATCACTCTGTCTTAATCAGTAACCTGTTTTAACCAATAACCTGTTTTAGTAACCAGCAATGTTGCAGAATGGGCAAAGAATGGGAAGATCCAATTTCTAAGCTGTGCTATAAAGTCACTGATTTGCCTTGGGCCAATCCTATATCTCAACTTAATCCATTTCAAAGATTGTTCTAATTAGTAGAGAAGGAAAGAATCCTCCTCTACTTAATTTTTTTTTTTTTTGAATTTTGGAAGAAATGTAAAATGTGGGTATATGAAATAAATATTTAAAAATACCTTAGTAAATTGCAGACAGATGAATTTGAGTAAAATGTACATAAAGCATTGATCAAGAATATGTTATTTGCACTTAATGGAACCTTAATTAATTAAATTATTAAAAGTATGTGATGCGAATGAAGGCAAATATACATGTCCCAGGATAACGTTGCAGGGTCAATTTAAGTCGGTCACCGGAACTAGAGATTTAGTCTTCTGAGCTCTTGAATTCATGCTGAAGCCTATCCTCAGGAAACTTCTCTCTCACCAGAATATGGAAGACTAAACTTCTGGTCCTGGTGACCGATCCAGATTGGATCCTGCAGTATGTAATACTTTCATATGTTTGATTGTTAGCAAGTTTTGCTAATCTCCCAGGCATCTGAATAATAAAGATATCCTTTTCCTTTTCAAATTTTGTTGTTTCTTATTTTTCAACTGATGCACAAAATACCGCAAAACCTAGAAACATTATTTGCAGACTGAATACAACCTCATTAATACGATCACCATTCCACCCTTCTTCCTCAGAGCAGTTAGACTAAGAGCTTCTCATTATTTACAAAGCCTCTTTCCACGCATTTGCTAATTGCTTACACAGAAGAAATAAGACAGAAAGGGGAAAGAATGTCCAAGAGGTGATGTGTCTGTGGGTAGCTTATTAATAGATAGCTTAAACCTATAATGAAGATGAAGCCAGTGTTTCAGGAAATGATTCTGTCTGTTCAGCTCAGACATCTACCAGCTGCATTTCTGAATCATTATTTTTTATTTTTCAGTATTTGTTTGTTTAATTAACTCACTGTATGATCACATTTCATGAATTCTAGCTACTATTTTATAATCATTCCTTCATCCATAAAGACTTGCCTTTATATCCTCCCCCTTTTTTTTTGCTTCTCTTCTCCTACCAATTTAGCTACATTTTAAAGTTGTGAGCATTTCACAATAGGAAAGCAATAAGCCATGGGGGGTAGATTTAGAATATCCAGGATTTTGGGTGTCCTAAGAGCAGGTTTGAAGTTTTAGATGTTGATTGTGGCTAATGGGGTGTATTTGTTCTATGCTGAAAATCAGGAAGAAACTATTCTTCCCACTTACTAGCTACCAAATTTAAGAAGTAAAATTTATTGAGGCTCAGGAAACCCCAAAGGAATTCCAGGGCTATCCATACCTGATTTAAATTATAAGTAGCTCTAATAAATGCATAAATGTGCAACCATCCACCAAATGATCTGGTTTTAAATGCAATTTTAGTATATGCTATTTGGTTTGAATTTCTTCCATCCAAACAAATGGATTCTTTCCACTGCTGTAGTCAGTGTCCTGTGTTTGTCAGATCATGGATTTCAGTTTTAAAGAAATCTAAAATTGATTTTTTTTATAACCCTATAGCCCAGATTTTCTACTGTAAAGAAAGATGACAGGGGTGACCTCGGATAAGAAATCCAACCATTAGAAAAACATGATTTAAGTCCAAGGGGAAAAAAAGGAATTTGGGAAAAGAAATTAAATTGACGCTAGCTTAAAGGCGAGGGAAAACACTGTCTGGCTTTCAAGTTTCTAGTACCATAGCCTATATCAAAAGAGTAATTTTAATTGGGTTTATATATGCTCAATGACCTGCACAGTAGCTACAACACTAAAACAACACATAAAAGCAGGCTCAAATATAATAAGAGCAGTAAAACCAGCATACACTGTAGACTTGCTAGTTAAAATTTAAATGTATAGGAAGTAAACAAAAGAAAAGGAAATAAAACAAAGCAAAATAAAATAAAATAAAATAAAATAAAAATAAGCTTAAAGAATTAATTAATTGCCATCTTTTAGCAATAGCTGTTGGTAAGAACTTGGCTACTGGGTTGTAATGACAGGGTTCTAGTCTCAGACTAGATAAAATAAATCACCTCTCATTCCTTGAAAGCTTGATCTCTACTAGCACAAATGGTATGGTTATACTAGTGTGTAGGTTTTCATAGAAGGGGCAGCAAAGAAACTCATGCACTAAGGTCTAAGGTCATTCTGGCTACAGGCACAATTTCTCTCATTAAATGGGATTTTATGGAATTTCCCATCCAATACTGCTGAGGATAGAATGTTGAAGCACACCTCCCCTCTCAAAAACCTCTACAGAATGCTGAGCCAGACAGAGAGTTCAAGTAGAATTCTACTATTTGTGGTGAATCAGCTTCCTGACCCTGCCTCCCTATTGTCAGCCCTACAAGATAAACCAGCTCAGAAAATGACTCCAACGAAAGATTAGAGCTATTTTTTTTATTGAGATAGGTGATAGCACAATAGATTGTGCTTCCTTCCCACCCCCCTCTTATATCCTAATAAATGAGCGAGGTATCTGCCTAAATCTCTTCCAGATGCTATTGTGATTTCCAGGATTTAAGAAATGTTTTAGACTGCTTTGCTTACCTATCAGTTCTTGACCATGTCTCTCAAGGTCATCTCCCTGATTCTCTATACCTGCTATCCTGAAATCTGAAAACAATCTGTGCTGTTTCATTCCAAATAGCTTAGGATATTCCTTTTGCAAATGTAACTTCAGGAGTGTCCACAGAAGGAGTAAAAAAATAGTCAATATGGCCAGTGAAATAGTATATTCACAGTGTGATTTTTTTTAATGTTTGTTGGTTCAATTGCACATACCATTTTAGATTTTTTAAAGTGCTTTCTTGATGATGACTCTGAAGGTTTAATAGCTGTAGATACTTCTTACAACTTTCTTTCTTCAGAAATCATTAATGAAAATATGGAGTACTACATGTTGTGTTTTATGGCAAACTCATCAATGAGTGTGATGGTAAACTATTTTTTTTTTGTATTATTCTTGGTTAGCTAGATTTATTGCGGTCCATCTAACTTATGGGGTACCCCAGGACTCTCCCTGTTCTTGTTTCACATTGTGTAGAATTCAAGGTGTTGGTTCTTCAATGTATTGGTTATCTGAAGAACTGCTTTTCTCTAGTTGTTTCTGACTACCCAGTATGTTCCAGCAGGTTGGGTGCACTCCAACTCACCTCCATTAAATGTTGTCACCTTGGGGAACTAATAAGAATGTTTTCTCTATTGCGATCCCTTTCCTTTGGAACAGCATTCTCTCAGAGATACATATACAGTAGTATCCATTCTCCTGGGGTTCCAGAAGACCCTGCTAATGATGTATCTATGGAGTATCTATCATGATTTTAGTGATATAGTTGTTTTCAATTGGGGCTGCCATGTCTTGTTTTTTGCTGTTTAAAACTATTTTTAACAATATATTTGGTTATTGTAAGCTGCTCAGAGTCTCCTGAATTTAGTTTCCTAAATTGATTGCGCCATAATCAATTTAATGAAATTATTTTATCATCTCATATTCAAATCTTAGAAAACTGCAATTGCTGCCAATTTGCAAGCAAAATCTAGTAAACAAGGATGATACTTACCGTTGAACAGACCTGAAATAGTAAAGAAGTGTTTATTAAGGACTCTAAGGATAAAAATTACAAAAAAATGTAAATATGGTTTCTATTATTTTACTATTCTCCAAGAATTTCTAGTTTCGTTTTGCTGCTACATTCCAGTAATTTCTTTTGTCCTGTCTAGTAAGATTACCCAATTTTGTTTTCAAAGTTAGGTTGATTCTCATAGTATATTTAGATATCAATAAGTTCAGAAGTTAGAGTGAATTGTATGGCTGCTCTAATACTTCCTGCGTTTATTACTTAAAGGGGAGAGGTATTTTTATTTGAATCTGGGCTCTTAACTAAGCTTGGCTTAGACATGTTAATGCTGTTTCCAGCAGATGTGCATTTTAATGATATCTGATGGCAGAACCAGGCTAATGAATGTTTATTATTTGTTTAATATTTAACCAATGACTGGGAATGTGCATCACATTATGACACACACTATGTATTCAATTCAGTGGTGAAATCCAATTTTTTTTACTAACGGTTATGTGGGCGTGGCTTAGTGGGTGTGGTGTGGCTTGGTGGGCATGGCTTGGTGGGCGTGGCAGGGGAAGGATACTGCAAAAACTCCATTCCCACCCCACTCCAGGGGAAGGATACTGCAAAATCCCCATTCCCTCCCCACTCCTGGGGGAAGGATATTGAAAAATCTCCATTCCCACCACACTCTGGGGCCAGCCAGAGGTGGTATTTGCCGGTTCTCCGAACAACTCAAAATTTCTGCTACCGGTTCTCCGAACTACTCAAAATTTCTGCTACTGGACCTGTCAGAACCTGCTGGATTTCACCCCTGACTCAAGCCCTGTGGGTTATCAAGCTCAGGAAACCAGAACCACCTGGATTTCTGGAAAGACCTTTAATGCTAACAGAATTTTGGAAGCCTTCCAAAGTAATTTCTCAACAACGTATATCTAGTGTATCTATTAAACAATCAACTTAGAGTTTTCTCATGCTTCCCTCCCTTCTCTAAACTCAAGAATCTCTTCCCTAGTAGGCCTTTTTTCAACCTAAATACTTTTCTGTATTCCCAAGATATATTAGGCATCCCATCACAAGGATGAGTTATAGGATGCAGAATAACCAGAGTTATAACATCTATGTTAATGTTTCGATGGTTTCTTGACATCATTAGCTAAGGAACAGGAAAGTACAAATACAATTATATGAAGAAAAAATAATGAATCTACTTAATATAGGTAGTCCTCGACTTAGAATCACAACTGGGACCAGAATCGCTAAGCAAGGTAGTTGTTAAGTGAATCACTGCAGTTGTTAAGTGAATCTTGTGGTTATTAAGCAAAGTTGTCTTTCTCATTGACTTTGCTTGCCAAAAGATCACAAATGGCAATTATATGACCCTGTGACATTGCAATCATAGTAAATACATGCCGGTTGCCAAAAACCGAATTTTGATCACATGACCCTTGGAGATGCTGCAATGGTTTCAAGTGTGTGTACTGGATGTAAGTTACTTTTTCAGTGCTGTTGTAACTTCAAGTGGTCATTAAATAAATTGTTGTAAGTCAAGGACCTCCCACAATGTTGTATGGCCACTAATCTACACATATTTTGAAAGCTAATCAAAGTGTGGTTTTGGTCCTTAAGTGAATACTGCTTTTACTGCATGTTTTATCATGTCTGTCTGTGTGACTTTGTTGTACCCCCAGAATTTGTTGTGCCTTGATGACACTAAATAAATTATATTTCCCAGAGTTCAGCGTCAAGACTTTCCCAGAATTCCAGAGTGGAAAGATATGAGTTACAAAGCTCTGGAGATACACTTTCTGTTCAGAACACATGATATTACTACATTCTTGTCAGGCACACCAAAGCACATCTGGTTTGAAAAGATTCAATGTTGACATCACCGTTGCCCAGGGTAGTTGACCCAGTTGTGGGCTCTTTTTATGTTCCCGTTAAGTTGCCCACCAAAGTGGTACCCAAGCTATTTCCTCACAATAGTCTGCTTTCAGACTGCTGGGCATATAGTCATACTGGCCACATGACCATAGAAAGTGTCTTTGGACAAACCTGGCTGCCTATGGCCAAGAAACAGAGATGGGTGCTGCCCCCTAGAGGTGGAAACCACTAAGAGAAAACCTTTACCTTAAACACAGATGCAAAGAATGCATTAAGCAGTTCCACTTTCTTTCTGCTGCTTGTCACTTTCTTGCCGTTTTCTCCCATTAATGAACCAATCATTTCCTTGACATTTTTTCCTGGTTTTTTACATGTTGAAAGAAGCTTTTTTTTTTAAATTATTTTTGACATTTGTTGCAAGTCTTAGTTCATTCTGAGCCTTATCTTTCTTGACTTTGTCTTTGCAGGTTTGGGCTACATGCTGATATTCTGCCTTAGTTCTCCTTAGCTTATTCTTATTCTTATTATTAGCTTATTCTTATCCTTCGTTATTCTGAGCAGAACTAGTATGTGACCCAGTTTCTTCATGAGATGTTTAAGCAGGTCAAAGGAAGCCTGAAGAAGGCTTATATGGCACTGAATGCAAAAGTTGCATAAAAATCTCATTACTGTGATTATGCAGAATTGCTTGTAGAAGACAGAGCTAAGAAGTTAATTAGTGCTGCTTTTCTGTAAATAATCATAAAGATAAAAATTAAGATGTTTCAAGTTGATATTAAGCAAGTTAATTCAGGAAACCTTTGTTTTGTACAAATATATCATTACTCTCTGCACCTTCATAAAGTATAAATCAGGAAAATATTTATTTACCCAAGGAAGACTGCTTTATTAACAAGTTAAATAAAACCAATAAAACCAAGACTGCCATTACACGGACTAATTTTCCTACAGACAATTTACTTACCATCATTTTTTTCCATTTCTTTCTTGTCTTAAATCAGAAATTAGGAATTGAGAACAATTTAAATTTTTCTGAACTATTTCTATAAGCAACTCTTATTATTAGCTATGTCTTTATCTGGGAAATATTGAGCTACGTTTGCAGGTCATCACAAATAAAAAAAAACTTAAAAGTTGAGAAATATTGATTAGGTGACTTTAATCAAAGTGACATCAACAGCAGGACATTGTATACTAATTCATGTCTATTCAACTATTGTACTATTCAAACTTTGTTTTTCCTGGTCCCTTCCTTTGAAGTACAATAACTGCTTCTTTCTCTTTTTTCTTCTGGGGAAAACTGGCAACATATTTACAGCCAAATGTCTGTAGAAATACATGGATAAAACCCATTACAATAAAAAAAAAAGGTCTTGCTTTAGAACACCTTATAATAAGTTTAAAAAGGAAATGGGTGACTGGTGATCCATCACTGGAGGCTTTTATGAAGAGATTGGACAGCAGTTTGTCTGAAATGGTATAGGGTCTCCTGCTTGTACAGGGGGATGGACTAGAAGACTTCCAAGGTCCCTTCCCACTGTGTTATTCTGTTCTGAATAAGGAGAAAGAACAATTAAATACGAACAAATTCCTTTCCTGTTCACAGAAACACTTAGAGAATAGGTTATTAGGTCAACTTTAGCATAAGCCAATCATTGCTATGCCATTATAGCAGTAATTTGCCAGTTGGGCAAGTGATGAAGATGCTGGCCTAGAAACCAGGAGGCTGCAACTTCCACTCCCACCTTAGGCATGAAAAATAGGTTGGGCCACGTTGGGGCAGGCACTCTCTCTCAACCCAACTCACCTCACAGAGTTGTTGTGGGGAAAATATGAGGGGAAAGGAGTATTAGGTATATTCACCATCTTCAGTTATTTATAAAAATAATAAAGGTGAGATAAATAAATAAAAAGAAAATTAAATAAAAATGGTAGCTTTAAGTTACTGCAAATCACCAATTAAAAATTACCTTTATCTCCAATACAATAAAATGGAAAATTAAATATACCCCTAACATTTTCTATTTCAGTACATTCTGTCTGCCCGGGCTTTGAAAATTATTTAGAAGTATTTAAGAATTATTAAGAATTATTTAGAATTGTTTGCTTTGGACTTGACTTCAGTTACTCATTGAAGCATAGTCTCTTATTTCAAGCTTTGGATGAGAAAAAAAAAAGTCAGGGCAGCTTAACTTAACTTCAGGATGCCTTAAAGCAGCCATATTTTTCTTTCAGACTCATGTAAAAGTCTGGACACAGAAGGCCTCTGTTAATAAACAATACAAATGAGCTATATTCAAAGGTGGTATTCAGCCGGTTCTGTCCGATTTGCCCAAACCGGTAGCGGAAATCACGAATGGCACTGCCCACCCACCCCGGCTCTCTGCTGTGCTATTTAGGCACGTTTTTGAGGCCGAGCACATGCACGGAAGGGCATGCGCAGGCGCGGAGGTGGCATGTGTGAGCAAAGCGAGCGAGCACGCTCACATTTGCAAACCGGTAGGGAAGGTAAGTGAATACCACCCCTGGCTATATTTGAACAAAAGTCTGGAACATTTCTTCCAAATCATTTTCAAAACTCAAAGAGCCCAAAGAACCTTCTATCAATTTGCTAAGAAGAATGAATGGCAATATCGACTGGATTTCTCAGCTCCACATCTCTGTACCAGATCATGTCCTATTTAGTCTGTGGTAGTCTTAGTGTATACATATCTTGTGTATGTATGTGTGTATGTGTGTGTGTGTACCATATGTAGGTATGTGCGTGTGTGTATCTATCCCACCTTTATAAATTTTAGAAATAACTCAAGGAAGCAAACATATCCAACACATCTTCCTCCTCCCATTTTCCACACAAGAACAACCCTGTGAAGTGGGTTGGGCTGAGAGAGAGAGAGTGATTGGCACAAGGTCACCCAGATGGCTTTTATGGCCTAGGCAGGACTTAAACTCATGGTCTCCTGCTTTCTAGCCCAATGCCTTAACCACTAGACCAGAGTGACTGACATCTTGATTAGATTAGATTAACAGAGTTGGAAGGGACCTTGTAGGTCATCTAGTCCAGACCCCTGCCCAAGCAGTAGACCCTACACCATTTCTGACAAATGGCAGTCCAATCACTTCTTGAAAGCCTCCAGTGATCAAGCTCCCACAACTTCCAAAGGCAAGCTGTTCCATTGATGATTGTTCTCACTGTCAGAAAATTTCTCCTTATTTCTAGGTTGAATCTCTCCTTGGTCAGTTTCCATCCATTATTCCTTGTCTGGCCTTCAGGTGCCTTGGAAAATAGCTTGACCCCTTCCTCGCTGTGGTAGCCTCTCAAATATTTGATATCTGCTAGAGCAGATATCAATTAAAGTTCCTAATGAAGCAGATGATTCATATCAGAACAGATCTGAAGATCCAGAAATCACATGGGAGTTGAATCTTTGGGAATGGGATCCTCTCCGATCCATGACTTGCTTACTTCTCACATGTCCGGTGGCCCAAGAAGTCACACATATTATTGGCTACCAAGATGCACTAGAGATCTTGAGTGTACTTTTGGTTTTTCTTGCCTAAGTGTAAGACTTTACTTTTCTCTACATTGAATTTCATTTTGTTAGATAGGGGCCAGTGTTCAAGTCTGTCAAGATCCATCTGGATCTTGAGCCTATCTTCTAGGGTGTTAGCTATTCCTGCCAACTTAGTATCATCTGCAAATTTGGTAAGTTCCCCTTCTATTCCCTCATCTAAGTCATTTATGAAGATATTGAAGAGTACTGGCCCTAAGGCGGAACCTTGTGGTACCCAACTGCTTACTTCCCTCCCTGTAGATGTAGACCCGTTAAGGACTACTCGTTGAGTATGGTTTGTCAGCCAGTTACAAATCCATCTGGTGGTGATGCTAACTATCCCACTCTTTTCTAGCTTACCAAGAAGTAGGTTGTGATCTACTTTGTCAAATGCCTTACTAAGTCTAAGTATATTATGTCCACAGTATTTTGCTGGTCTACTAATTTAGTCACTATGTTGAAGAATGAAATAAGATTGGTTTGGCATGATCTGTTTTTAACAAATCCATGCTGACTGCTAGTTATTACTTTACTTGTTTCTAGATGTTGGCAGATCTGTTTTTTTATTATATTTTCCAGTATCTTCCCGGGTATTGAAGTTAGGCTGATTGGTCTGTAGTTTCCTCGGTCTGATTTCTTTCTTTTTTTGAAGATGGGAACCACATCAGCTCTTTCCCAGTCCTCTGGTAGTTCCCTGGTGTTCCAGGATTTTTGAAATATGTGATGGAGTGGTTCTGAGATGACATTTGCCAGCTCCTTTAGAACTCTGGGATGTAATCCATCAGGTCCCGGGGATTTGTATTCATCAAGATCAGACAGGTATTCTCTTACTATTTTTTTTGCTTATTTTAACTTTTATTTCTAGTCTGTCTTTTACAGTTATGTTTTTGGTAGGTTGGGCTATAGTTTCTTTTTGCGTGAAGACCGATGCAAAGAATGAGTTAAGCAGCTCTGCTTTCTCTCTGTTGCCTATTACTTCCTTGCCGTCTTCTCTCTTTAGTGGACTGACTGTTTCCTTGATTTTTTCTCATTATTTATATGTTGGAAGAAACTTTTTTATTATCTTTGACTTTTGTTGCAAGTCTTTGTTCATTCTGAGCCTTTGCAGATTCTGGCTATCTGTTGATATTCTGCCTTAGTTGTATGCCCCTCTTTCCATTTTTTGTACTTGTCCTTTTAGTTGTTTGGATTTTTGGAGCTCCGATCTAATACAGATAGTCCTCAACTTACAAACATTCATTTAATGATAGTTCAAATTTATGACAGTCTTGGAAAAAGTAACTTGCATTCTGTATTTGAAATTATGGTCATCGCACCACCCCAACAATCATGTTATTGCAATTTGGGTGCTTGGCAACTGAGTCATATTTACAACCAGTTTCAGCATCTTTCAGCAACCGTGTCAATTTCTGACAAAAAACACACCCATTGGAGAAGTTGGGTTTAAAGACCATATGATTTGCTAAATCACCATCATCAAATTGTGTCTGATTTGACTTATGACTGCAATGATTTACAATGAAAATTCCAGTCCCAATTGTGGTCATACATCAAGGACTACCCGTAGTGGATCTTAATCTTTTATTTATATAAAACATCTCTCTCACACAAAATTCCTTGAAGAAAGATAATTTTTGGGGCCATCATAACTGAAAAAGTAAAGAAAAGATCATCACAGATGGGACCATAGATTTAAGAATTGGTAGCCACACATAGTAGCTGTAAAAAGGCTTTTAAAAGGGAGGAAGATATATACATAGACAATATTCCTTTATGTGCAAGATTTCATTGCAGCAGACTGCAATTACTTAGCTAGAGCTTATGTTAACAGAAGAACTCAGATTGGGTAAAATCCATCTTTCTATGCCAATCTTAAAAAATACATAGTAATTTCAGAATCTGCTCTAGGCTATTGTAACAGTGAATAAGAAGATTGAGTCTTCCACAGTGATTGATTGCCTGCAGGGGTAAATGGTTTGTTTTCTGGAAACTTTTTAGCAGATGCACAGAGAAAAAACACTCTGAATCAGGGGTGAAATGCTCCTGGTTCAGCCCTGTCCGGGCGTACCGGTAGTGCTGCCTGCCGGTGGTTAGGAGAACCGGTAGTGATGGCAGCGCAAGGCTCCGCCCACCCACCTGGACGCCGCCATTTTGGGTTTTTTTACCCTCTGCGCATGTGCAAAGTGTTCTGCGGAGGGAGCTCTTCCAAACCGGTAGGGAAGGTAAGTAGATTTCACCGCTGCTCTGAACCTATTGTACTCTTAAAATGTTGGGGTCATATTTTACAGGTTTTGGGGTGTTGTGGTTTTTTTTTTTGCCTGTGAGCAAAAGCAGAAAAATTCTTTGAATTGGAGTGAACCATAATAAAATTTTCTTTATTTGTAGTATGCAAACAGGAATCTGAGCTGACAATTTATTCAATGTAAAGCTCTGGGATTAAAAAACCAGTTTTTGTCTATTTACCTTTATTCAGAACAACAACAACTAAGGCATTGTGGCACTTTTCTAGCTCAAACTGTTGACACCTATGGGTATGTTTACAGAGAACTAATGATACTATGACATGTTTTATTTATATTCTTTTTTAAAAATGTGCTAATTTCAAAAGGAAGCATGTGAAAATCCATGGTTCTATATGGAAGAAGGGTGTTTAATTCTGTCCCTCTGATTCCTAGTATTTTGTACTTGTTGGGGAAGATTTGCCAGCCCATGCTTTCTTCCTAGTAAAGCTAATACTCCCTGGAATTTAGAAATCGTTTTTGAAGGCATAAACAAAATATTCTGTATGCATTTGTAATACCAAAATCTTGTCTCTTCTTCCAATCTCACTTGCTCTCGTATCCATAAACACAAATGTCAATTCTGGTTAAAGAGCATTAGTTCAACCAAAGAGCTTCAGCATACCTGACTAAAAACAGGACTGCACTAAGCAGATGTCCAATTAAATATAGTGAGTTGTAAAGGTTAAGGTTGCACAGTGTTTCCAATTCAATCTCCAAATATGCTTTGGAGAGTGCAAGACCACTCACATAGTAACTATCTGCAAAAGCTTAATGCAGCCATGGGAATGGGAGTGCATGGCTGATTCTCAGGAACGAACACAGCTGTTTTATCTTGTTGCAAGCGGTGGCCTTTTCCAGATGGAATTCAAAACCCTTCCCAACTCTATGAAATTGCAATGTTGACTTCTGAATTATTGTATTCAAATGCAATGCTTTTAATTGATTAGTGACTTTTGTAAATAATTATCACAATGCTGTATTTTAAATGACTGAGTGATAATATCGCAAGAAAAAACTGTAGAAAGCAGATAGCTCATTAGAAACTCCAGGCAAATTCAGAAAGAATAGTTATTGGACAGGTTATCTGATCAGTCATGTGTATTTAATGAATTCCTAACTGCTTTGCATATTTCATTAACCAAATTCAATGTTTATTCTTTAATTAATGAGAACTCTCACCAAAATGGGCAATAAGAAGTATATGAACCAAGATATCATATTAACTAGTTCATAGCTGAAGAGAAAAAAATTAGGCGGAACAAAACCTTATGGTTTTAACCAAGACTGTGTTGTTAGTTTGACCACAGCAATTCAGAACTATAATACCTGAAACATTAGACAATGGCTTTTTTTTTTCCAGGCTGTTATGTACACTTCATCTGAGACAATGTCGAATAAAGTGGTGTTACTAATTAACAGATTAAAATCTCATTTGCCGCAGCAGTGGCATTTCTTCTATTGAATGTCATCCATATAGAAAGAAGTATTGAATATAACCCCACTGAAACTTAAGTAAAGATTCAACAACACAAACCTTAAGGTTTAGTCTTTTGCATTTCCAACTTTAAAAAATGCTCAGGTAGCCAGTAAAGAAAATATGAATCCTGAGATTCTTCATTATATGCAATTTCTTCCCCTTTTCCCAAATGAATATAGGTTGCAATTATTATCTTCCTTCTCCCTGACCTGTTTACACAAGACACTAAGCAGAAAAACGAATCAGGACCTCTAAACCAAGTAATATTCTGCTTAGTTTGTCTGCAATGGAAAATTAAAACTTCTTGGAGTTGCTTGGTGCCCACCACCATCTGTTGATTACAAGTGCCCTGCTTCTCAGGGGAAGGTATTAAAATGACACTAAATATGGAAAGGGGAGATAACAAAATGAATTAAAATATGGTGATAGAAAGAGAAGATATTTCAAATATACCATAGAATGCCATTTATCCAAACTCTTGGGTAAAGGTTAATCTGAGCGGAGCAATCACTTTAAATGAGCAACATATGGAATATATAAAGCATATGAAACTCCTCCAGCAAAGTCAAAGCAGAGGAAAGAAATAACTATCTGGGTCCAGCTACAGAAGTTTCAAAAGTGTCTCACAATTTTAGGCTACCTAAGCTAGTCTTCTCTTTCAAATCTGTTTGGTGGTTACTGTTTTGTTTACTCCTATCCCATGGAAGAAGGAGGAGATGCTATTTTTTTCCCCTTTATCATAGGCGCTAAAATCTTAATTCAGTCAATTGCCAACCTATTGCTTGTATAATGTTATAACTGAGAAATTGTTGGGACTGCCTGCAATTATTCAATTTTTTTAATTCTATTTAGGTATGCAATCACACCTGAGTATATCTAGTGATCACATTAATTTTTATGGATGATCAAAACTCATTTCACTAGAAGGGAAGATATCAAATGTAAAAACTCCCTCCTTTTTTTTTTTTACATCTGGTCATTATCATTTCTCTGATTCACTTGTGATGATAATAATATATTAAAAAGTCTGGCCTCATTACATTATTATCTAGCTTCTGTAAATATTCAAAACATGTCACATTAAAATCCAGATAAAGCAATTACTCCATTCAATGTGTTATAATCATCTTTTGATTTGTCACAGCTTTATACAATAAAGATGAACAAAGCAATCAGAAAGATAATCTGGTTTTTGTAATCAAGCGACATAAAATATGTATTACTTATCAGTCACAGATTTTAGCCCTGAATCTGAAGGTCTGCATATATTAAACTCTGAATGAAAGAATTCCTGCATCTCCTCTACAAACATTTATTTCGTTTACTGAAATTCTATGCCATTAAGTCCTGCATGTTCTGAGTGGCTTACAATCATAAATAAGATTTTTAAAAGTAGACAGAAATCCACAGGCAATCTCAGAACAATAAAAATACTTCCAGTTGGGAAACAAGCTGGAAAGCACTTCCCAAATGTTTCTTAAACAGCCATGCATTTATAGCCATGAGAAAGGCATGTGAGGAAATGGTGCTCCAAAATGACTGGGAACAAGGATGCAGATTACCAGCTGTCTGCAAGGAATATAAATCCTTCCATTCCCCACTATCCTGTCAGAGCTGAAGAAGATTCTTCGATGAGAAGTGAACCATCTTCAAAAGAAAAAACAAGAAAGTCCAGTTGCCTCCTGAAAAAGCACCTTTGGGACAACCACGACCTGGACGACTGAGAATCTCTACAGACTAGGAAAAAGCTATTTCATAGAGGGGTATGTGTGTGTTGGGGGGGGGGGACACCATTAAGAAGACTCAACTCTGTGTCCACTGTGGACACTTTCTCTGTGGGATGAGACCTCCAATGAGCTTCTCTGCTCAATCTTACTAGAAAGGTAGATTCAGTTAAGAAAAGGTGTTCTCAAAGATACTGAGATCCTGAGTAGGTAAGACTTTAAAGGTGACAACCAGCATCTTTCATAGAAAATAACATTCAGTCAGTGCAGTTCCTGGAGTTAGGTGGTATAAGGCAAATCTTGGTGAACCCATAACAATCTGGGCAGTTACATGCTGTACCAGTTGCAGTGGTCAAATTCTTCAAGGGGAGCCCTACAGAGGATGTATCTGAGAAGGTTTCATAGAAGCTTATTTATGTTTGTCTGGAAAACAAAATTGCAAATTGACCCTTCAGGAGGGAGGGTCTATGGGTAAAAGCAGATGCAATTTGAGATTCCATAAAAAGAGTAGAATGCCAGTGTTAGATTCGCTCGTGAATGAAGAGTCGAGACATAGGAACAGTTCAGCACCTTTATTGTCTATTAGCTTGAACCTTTTAAGGCAGCGGTTCTCAACCTGTGGGTCGCGGCCCCTTTGGGGGTCGAACGACCCTTTCACGGGGGTCGCCTAAGCGCATGCTAGCCCGCCATCTTGGTGCCACGCCCCCTTTATCAATTCATCATGTGTGGGGAGGGGGCGGGAGGGGGTCGCGGCAGCAGGGCGGGGGTCACGGCATTAGGAAGGTTGAGAACCACTGTTTTAAGGGCTTCCCTGAAGCCAGCTAGCCATTGACAGCAGTTTATTTCTTCCGCCACTAGATTAGCCAATCAGCGGTGGCTATGCAAATCCATACTCCGTACATCAGTACGTAACACCCCTCCCCTCTTAGTTTCCCAAATGTCCAATCAGGAATTTACGTGAGTCACGTAGTCCTGTAAGTAAGCAGGGCGCCTGATAGTCCTACTGGGCCTGCGCGATTCAGTTCTTCGGTAGTCTTCGACTGGAGCGGACATGCCTGTTGTTGCTCCTCCTCCGGTGTATGGAAATATCTGGAACCGGCCTCCAGGCATGGTGGCTGAATTCTCTGCGTCGTCGTTCTCCAGTCCCGGTTGACTTCGCTGGACCCCGGCGGTGGCATGTAGGTGTTCCCGATCCCTCTCCGGGCTTGAGACTAGGGTTTCTTGGTGTCTAGCAGCTAGGGCCTGGTTCTCGCTGTGGTCTTCTGGATGACTTGTATTGTATGGTCTGCGGGGTGGAGACTTGCGTTGCTCCTGGCTTTCCGTTTCGGCTTCGGGTGTTGTTGGGGTCTCTGGGTTGCGAAGCCAGAAATCTCCCAACCTGCTTCTGAGTTGGTTGATATGTCTTCGCCACTCTCGGCCGTCGCCCAACTTTACTTTATAGGATTTGGGACCGGTGATTTCAATTACCAGTCCCACTCATCCACTTGGGGTCCCCTGCAAAGCTTTGTGCAAAAACTAAGTCACCTATTGACAGTGTCCTTGTTGGTTTGCGAGATTCTAGAGGTGTCTCTGGATTATAAGTGGGGTTAAGTCTGTCCAGTTGGGACCTCAGTTTCCGTCCCATTAGCAATTCTGCAGGGCTCCAGTTAGTGGCTGCACACGGTGTGAAGTTGAGTAAGTCCAGGAATGCTTGCAACTCTGCCTTGTTCTTGGGGGTCGGTGCCTCTTTGATGGCTTTTATTTTGGTGTCTGTGGGGCGAATACAGACCCATCAATCAGGAACCCCAGGAACTCTACACTGGTGACCCCAATCTTGCATTTGTCTTTTCGTACTTTAAGCCCCCTCTCTTGGAATCGCCCTAGCACTTCGCACAGTCGGAATAGTAATTGTTCCTCCAAGTCCCCTGAGATGAGGACTTCATCAAAGTAGGGGACCACACCAGGGATGCTGTGTAGCAATCGTTCCATCATACTTTGGAACAGGCCTGGGGCCACGCTGACCCCAAATTGCAGTTGGTTGCATTTAAAAGCCCCCCTGTGTGTAACTCTTGTCTGGGCTTCAGATGTGGCTGCGTCCACAAGTAGCTGCTGGTACGCTCATGCCAGATCAAGTTTGGCAAAAATCTTTCCGTTTCCTAATGAGTGCAACAGATGTTGCACAACGGGTACAGGGTAAGCGTTTGGCTGCAGGGCTTTATTAATTGTCCCTTTATAGTCCACGCACACCCTAATCAAACCGTCCGGCTTCATTGGGGTGACAATGTGAGTTTCCCAGGTGGCATGGTCAACAGGTTCCAGAACCCCTTGGGCTATTAATTTGTCCAGTTGCTCGTCCACTTTAGGTTGGAGCGCAAATGGGACTCTGTGGGGCTTGAGTCTAATGGGGGTGATACTGGGTCTAGGTTAAACGATATGGGCTTCCCCTTATATTTACCTAGACTTCCATCGAAGACAGTCTGGAAGTCGGCCAGAAGCTTGTTTAACTTGTCCCCTTGGATTTGATTCAGTCCAGTGATGCCGATGCCGAGGGGTTTGAGCCATTCCACTCCCAGCAGGGTCGGTCTGTGTCCTTCGACGACTGTTAATGGCAGCTTCCCTCTGAAATCTTTGAAGCTGATGGGAACCTCTGCTCGGCCGAGAACACGAATGGGGTTGCCCTGGAAGTCATTCAGTCATATGTTCTGTGGTTTCAGCTGCTGCCTTGTGATGGTCGGTATGAGCTGTTTCAGGGTTCCCCAGGCCATAATGGTGAAGGCAGAGCCCATGTTGATCTCCATGTCGCATGAAAATCCCTCTATGGCCATGGTTATGTGGAACTTCTCCCCTTGACCGGCGTTGGAATGACCCACTGTGTGGTAGAGTCCCTTTGCATCTTGGTAATTATAATCGTCTCTTCGCCTGCCCCGCTGTCCCCCAGATCGGTTCTGACCTTGTCTCCCTGGGCCGATGGGTGGTCTGGAGGGGAATGAGGCAGGCTGGAACATGGATGGTTGTGTGGCTCTGCAAGCCTCTGCTATATGGCCGTGCTTTTTGCAGCGGCGGCATATGGCCTCTTTAAATTTGCAGGTTGCCCTGGGATGTCCCCCTAGGCAGCCAGAACAATGGGGCTGCCTTTGCTCAAAGTCTCTGGGGCTCACCCTCCTTTCTTGTTGGATGCGATGCACATGGTCATCATCGTTGGATTCCTCCTCTGCCTCCGGGACCTCGGTCATCCAATCGGTCTGCCGATGGGTGCGATGGATTCCGCTGGTTCTCCGGATGTCGGCTGCAGAGTTGTCTGACGATTTGGCGGCTCTTGCTTCTTCGACCACATCTTTGAACGTGGCTCCCCTCTGGATCAGCAGTTTCTTCTGTAGGTTGAGGTCCCTCATGCCTAAGATTATTCTGTCTTTCATCATCTCCTCCGGGTCTATGAATTCACATTTTACAGCGATTTCCTGGAGTTTAGCCACGAAGTCGTTCATGGATTCGCCTTCTTGTTGGCGTTGATGGTAGAACTCGTTTCTGCTGACCATTGGAGGGCCTGAGGGCGCGTAATGTTCTTTCAGCGTGGTTTGCAATGTTGTCCAAGAGATGGACTCAATGTCTGTTGGTGCCACCAGGGTCTGTGCCATCTTGTAGGTTCGTGGACCGCAGTAGGTGAGGAAGAGAGCCCTCTTCCTGTTGTCCGGTAGATCCTGGAAATTGTTTGCTTCCAGGAACATTCGGACATGTAGGTTTTCCATTCTTCCGTCTTCGGATCGAAGAATGCTGGAGCTGGAGAGGTTTGAGTAGCCATCCTTTGGTTTGGCCAGAGCAGGTCAGTGCTTGCTTCTAAGATGGCCATGGATGCCATGAGGTGTTTTGTCCTGTTGTCCTTCTTCAATCACCTTCGTTGCCAGTGTTAGATTCGCATGTGAATGAAGAGCCGAGACATAGGAACAGTTTGGCACCTTTATTGTCTATTAGCTTGAACTAATATGGACTGCCGGCAGGCTGCAGGGAAGCCGCTTTTAAGGGCTTCCCTGAAGCCGGCTAGCCATTGACAGCAGTTTATTTCTCCCACCACTAGATTAACCAATCAGCGGCGGCTAGGCAAATCCATACTCCGTACGTCAGTACGTAACAGCCAGCATCACAGAGAAGTATTTTCACGTTATTTTGGATTAGAGTAATGTTAGCAATTGGCAAGGGAGAATTGGATAATGGTGTGGATCTCTTTCTCTTGGGTGAATGATGCATAGAACGTTATATCCCTATTTAATAGTTGGTATATGTGCGTTCTTGAATTCTTTCACTGTGTTATTTCCTTATACTGCCTTAGAATAAAGCCTTAAATACTCCTGGTGTGGTCACTGCTTCCAGGTCCAAAAGAAATACCTTGCTGAACTCAAAGCAGAGCAATACAATTAATCAGACTCATGATACTATATTTTAAGAAGGATTTGGACAAACTGGAACAGATTAAGATAAGGATAACAAAGGTCTTGAGGGGATTAGGACTTAAATCCTATAAAGAATTATTAAAAGAACTGGGAATGTTTAGCTCTGAGCAAAGCTGACTGATGCAGGATGTGATTGAACTATTCAAACCCTTCAAAGGATGTCACACAAAAGAAGAATGAGATCTATTCTACATCATTCCACAAAGTAATGGATTTCAGTTACAGGAAAAGCAGAACGAGATTGAATGTTAGAAAATAATATCCTCACGTAACAACAGTTCAACAGTGGAACCAGTATCTAGAGAACTGATGAACTTCTCTTAGCTGAAGTTCAAGGGAAGACTAGACAGCCATCTGTCAAGCAATTTAATTTGAATTCCTACCCTAAATATAGGATGAAACTCAATGACCTAAATGATATCTTACAAATCTATTATTTTATTGTCATTACTATTAGAAATGTACCTTTTATCCTCAGACATGATGAAAATTTACTATAAAATGAAATATAGTCTATGAAAGATTGGCGAGTGATTGTTGCAGTGATTGTTGACTGACTTTAGGAACTTTTTTTTTTCATGATACAATGTTCATTGACAATTTGTTCCTCCTTCTTCCAAGAAACTAAGTTTGCATTAATTCCAAAAGTTAATGTAATAAAAATGGTGAAAATCTGGTATCTGTCTTCCTCAGCCAACTTTGGACAAAAGCATTCCACATTAAAATGCTAGTAAAATGTATGAGCCATAAAATACAGGCCAAGAAGTTGACTTTCTTACATTTTCCATGAAGGAAATATAGTGTGAAAACCTGATAAAAGATTCCTTTCAGCCAAGCATTCAGGTATTTCTGTGATTCACGACTTCCCATATGTTGACTGACAATTCAAGAAGGATGAGCACTTAACACCTCATGAAAATGAGCTATTTCAAAGTGGCTCAGCTGGAACAGAATTTAGAATATGTTATTAATAGTGAGTAGCAAAATTAATTGTTCCTTTTCTTTGCAGGGGGAAAAGTACTTAACTACACAATATAATGGTATCCTCCTCCAATACTCCTTGACCAATTGCTGGAGTATCTATAGAGGATTAAGTTATTTAAATATGTAAGTTCCATGTTAGTTTAAAAATCCTGGGTTTTGTTAATATTATTCCAAGGTGCTTTTTTAATGTTTCTTTTTCTTTCTTTCTGTTCCAATGTGTATAATTTTATAGGAAGAACTTATAAAGTATGCAAAAAGTTACACTATTTCAATCCCTTCAAGGCTAAAATATGGCACATTCGTAGAAAGCAATCTGCCTGAGATATTATCTACATATATTATCCTGATATAAACCAAGAAAGGTCATTGGAAAATGCCACTACCCCATTAATTGTTTTTCCTTTATTTCTGAATGTCATTTTTAAAAGAATCAGTGAAAATATATAACATTTAGCAATAGCATTGTGTACTAACTATATGATAAACCTTTCTGGTATAGTACAACAGTGTGCCCTAAACTATCTAATAAACTGATCCCATGCTGAAAGCTTTCAGGAGGTGGAATTCATATTTTGTTTCTCAAAAAGCCTGCTTCCACAATGGTGAAAAGTAGGCTGCATCTCTCTCATTCATGGTCATGAGGAAGGTGAGTTTAACTTTCTGATTTGCTAGATTATTCCCAAGATAACAGAGATTAGTCAACTGCTGTGGCCTAGAGATGGAGCTCTTGCCTCACAATCAGGAGGTTGTGAGTTCAATCCTAGGCAGATGTAGGGTCTCCTGCTTTGGGAGGGGGTTGGACTAGATGACCTGCAAGGTCCCTTCCAACTCTGTTAATCTGAGATGGAGCATTTCTTTTTTGATGGAGCAAAGCAATAGTCAACCTTTTCAAAGGGCTGGTATTCTATGTTCTATAGAAGGAAGGGAGGGAGGGAGGGAGGGAGGGAGGGAGGAAGGAAATGTCTAAGCAGGAGACCCAAATTAACTTACTCTGACCATCTCTGCAATATGCTTTGAACATGTGCTGCAACTGAGATCTCAGAGAAGCAAGTTGTAAATAACAAGCTGAGTTAGACTGTCTATATTGATTTTATCCAAAATTCTTTGAGACTAATTGTTGCCTTTCGGTGTTTTCTATATTTCCATTTCCCCAATAAATCTTTTTTTTTAAATCTAGAGATTCTTCATTGTCTTAATAGGGGGATTTCTCATTAAAGCCTTCTCTGTGTGCCATACTGCATGATTACAGCTTCTTCCTGGGTGTCGAAATTGTACTTCGGGGTTACGGACAGAAAGATTCAAAGGCCTTCCTTTCTACGGTATTTTCCTAGCACCAGGCTGAAAGAACATATCCTTAATAGAAGCGTTAAGGTCTCCCAAATATACTAGAGGAATGAAAAAGTTTAGCCAGACTGGGGTAGCCCATTATAAATATCTTATACTTGACAAAAAGGAATTTGCCAGCAATATACTAAATTATCATCTCTCCCAACATTCTCAAAAGGATATTAATATTTGTAATGTAAAGTTCAATAGTGTATTTTTCCAATAATTCTGTTCCCTTCCCTATTAGTTTCTACCCATTACAGATATCTATCAATTGAGTTAGGTGAATCAGGGACTCCTCCCAAATTTGGCTGATTTGTTTCAGCCAAAATCTGACATGGAAAATTCTTAGGTGGGCCCCAGAAGAAATGCAGCCAAGCTCTATCTGAAGGGCATTCGAAACTGAGCATGGGATATAGAGAATTGCTTTCAGAAACTTTAACTGAATGTTTTCTAAATAGGAGCAATAAACATAGAATTGTGTGACATATAAGAGCAAGCCCAGGACCTTTGCTTTGTAAAGTTTTATAACTGCAGGGACAATTATTGCCATGATGGCTGGCATATTTTTAAGATCATGTTAATTACTGTTCCAGAAGATAGAAGTTTGAATATTGAAGCATATGTACTGGAAGTCCTTGACCTTATCAATTGGTCTTGAGTTAATTTTCCATCTAACATGGGACTTAGGGTGCATATTTTCTTTCTAGAGAAAACTGAAAAGTTAGTTTTGGAATAGTTGATTTAAAAAAATTCCCTAGAACAATAAGGACACTATTCAGCTAGTCATCTACAAAGATCTGTTTGAGTTATGGATAAGATGACTCCTTCATCTGCATACAAAAAGTGTTGGGGTGGAATTATGGTTTAGAAAGAGCTGCAATGATGTCATTTACACAGCAATTAAACAGTGAGGGGGCAAGGATACAGCCCTGTTTGCTTTCAGGTTAGTGATGGGGATGGTTAAATTGCCATGACAATTGCCTCTACTCTAGGTTGTATTTTGATGTAGGAAAATTATCAATTTAGGAAGATGATGTTTAATGGATATTGCAGATGCCATAAAGTATTGGGAGAAACTGATGAAAGGTCTGTGAAAGTGAAAGTGGGAAGATATGTTACTACTTTAACTATATTCACCAAAACATGGCAAAGAAATTAATGCCCTCGTAGACAAATCGTTTTCAATTTAGAATAAGTAGCTTCATTTTTTGGGAAGTAACTGGTCTTCTTTGATTGGTGTCTCTATTTTAATCAGCTCCTCCTTCAACCTGAACATCATATTGAATTACTGAACTAATTCCAGAGGCATACCTGACATCTCTTAGTTGTTATTACTTGGATCTTGGCCAGTTTATTTGAGAATTCAGAAAACTGTTGGAGAAGCATGGGCATTGAGCCCAAACTGAGTTCCTCCCTTGCCCACTCTGTGTTCCTAAATTGGCTGCTGCTAGAGAAAAAGTCCCATCTTGAGTATCCAAGATGTAATTATATTTGATGGTGCAAGATACATAAAACACCAGATGAAGCATATAGCCACCAGGCAAACAGTATGTATGTGGGAAACTATTATTGATATTATAAAAACAGCTGTATCAGCTTATTGGGGTGTTCTTGTTTTTAATACACAATGATCTTGGTTATTTAATTTGGTTAAATTTGACCAAAGGTTAATGAGGTTAATGGATACAAACAATAAAATAAAAATAAATCACACATAAGTAACATTTAGAAACAATAGAACTTCTTTTCTAATGAAACTAATCAATCCTTTTCTAAGTAGCACATAATACAAATTATTGGAATGAATCAAAGGTTTCTTGCTTTGTCAATAAATGTAACTTTTAGTGCTGTGGTTCTTCTAAGCATAATTACGGTAAGTACCAACTATAACAACATTCAATTTATGGAACAGATGCTTCCATAAAACTACCCTGAATGTTGTTAATATGGCAAACTACCAGAGGTGGGTTCCTCCCGGTTCGGACCAGTTCGCCTGAACCGGTAGCGACCCGCTGGTGACATCATGATGATGTCATTGATCCGGTTCGGTCAGTGCCGGTCCGTGGGCACTGCCATATTTTTTTAAAAAAAAATGATTTTTTTTGAATTTTTTTTGAATTTTTTTTTCTTCTGCGCATGCGCAGAAGCCGAGTTTCTGGCACTGCGCATGCATTGCCATCTTGTTTTTGGCTTTTTTTTTGCACTGCGCATGCACGCCCATGCGGCGCAGCCACGCGGTGCAGGAGGAAGTGAACCGGCAGCGAGGTAAGTTAGAACCCACCCCTGCAAACTACCAATATTTTTGTTGTCCGGAAGTTTATGTATGTTTATAAAACCATTAGCCCAATAGTAAGTGGAGGGAACAATAATTATATAATCCCCTAAAGTTCAGTTTGAAGAACTGAGAAAAATCGCCCAAAATTGTTGCCTATCAGAAATCACAAATTCTCTAGCTAAATCAAATTTTCCCTTTAGAGTTCTAAGAAAATAATATTTCCAAATTATTCCTTTTTCTTCTGTTCTACCTGACTCAGTAGATGTGAATATGGTGGGCATTATCACTGATATCTTTTCTGGAACTGTGTTGTAGGGGAGTTCCAATTTTTGTAGATTACATTACAGATAGTCCTCGACTTACAACAGTTCATTTAGTGACCGTTCAAAGTTACAACGGCACTGAAAAAAGTGACTTATGACCATTTTACAAACTTATGAGCGTTGCAGCATCCCTATGGTAACATGATTTACATTCAGATGGTTGATAACTGGTTCATATTTATGGCGGTTGCAGTGTCCCAGCGTCCTGCGACAACGTTCTGCGACTTTCTGACAAGCAAAGTCAATTGGAGAAGACAGATTCACTTAACAACCGTGTTACTAATTTAACAACTGCAGTGATTCATTTAACAAATGTGGCAAGAAAAGTCATAAAATGGGGCAAAACTCACTTTACAAATTTCTCACTTAGAAACCTAAATTTTGGCCTCAATTGTGGTCAGAAGTTGAGAACAACATGTACAACTTTCCTTCTCCTTCCGTTAAATAAGGTATGATGCAATAAATGGGCCAATAATAGTTAGTTCCTAAATGGTAAGAATTCAGGAGAAGAATTCTTTTGTTAGTAACCATTTGCAAGTTCCACTATTAAAGACAAACAGTTGGCAGTTCACAGGAAGGAGATTTTTTTTTAAAGTCCATCCTCAAGTATGTTGAAACTATATTGGTAGCATATTGGAAAACAGTTCAGTTGCTGGAATTCTTGTAAACACATCTTTTGCCAGAGGCTTAAATGAGAATTGGACTTGGAAAAGAAATTTTTGTTTTAGTCAAAAATCAAGAGTGTGACATTAATTCTGGCAACTCCTTCCCTCCTCTATGTGCAACTCAACTTTGTTTTGAATTCTTTAGGCTTTGATCTTTAAAGGGCCACAGCCTTATTAACCTAGAAAAATTAATAAATAAGTGTGGTGAAAGCAGATTGGATTTCACTGTAGACCTCTACATTTCAAGGGAAAATTGCTACACTTTTAGATTATATCACAACTTTTTTCCCTACTCTTAAAGAAAAATACTTCTGCCACTGACTGTCTCATATGGGAAACTTATATTGTGTCAGAATATCAAAACAGTCAATTAACTTTGCTGCAGATACAAATAACTAAGGACTTCACTTAACTTGCAGTCCAAAGCCAACTGTCTCAATTAATAATTACAGAATTTAAATCTGGATCATAACAAAAATGCCCAAATTTACAGGTTTTACCTCAAAAATATAACTATATGTAACTATATGTATAACTATATAACTATATATATATAGCTGATAAGCATAGGAAAGAGATAGAACAGATATATATACAAAACAGTCAATTAACTTTGCTGCAGATACAAATAACTAAGGACTTCACTTAACTTGCAGTCCAAAGCCAACTGTCTCAATTAATAATTACAGAATTTAAATCTGGATCATAACAAAAATGCCCAAATTTACAGGTTTTACCTCAAAAATATAACTATATGTAACTATATGTATAACTATATAACTATATATATATAGCTGATAAGCATAGGAAAGAGATAGAACAGATATATATA
>QLTV01002132.1:2049573-2073856 GCA_003457575.1 Thermophis baileyi
TTAGATATATACACCCTGTTTCCCCCCACATCAGACATCCCCTGATAATAAGCCCAATCAGGCTTTAATATATATATTGAATGAATCTATATATATATATATATATATATATGTCTTACATTGAGCAGAAATAAACTGTTCTATCTATTCATAGCTATTCTTTGCCTGTCTCCCCCATCTACATAAACTTAAATGTCAAAGTCCAAGGGTAACTTTTATTTTGTATTTCTTCTTATTGGCTGTCTGTGAAAAGCATTTCTTACACAGTTGCCTCAAGCTTTCTCCGCTTATATTCTGTTTCTGCCTCCAAGATATTCCAGATTAGGTAACTTTATCAAATCAGCCATATTATGATTTGGTTGTTACTCCAAAATGAAATAGCTGTAATGGAATGTCTAGCAGGCACTAGGAACATGGAAGAAGAAACAGAACAGTTGCAAAAGAGAAACCACAGCCCTGGGGAAGGGGAGGGGAGATCTGACTAAATCTAATTAAATCTGTGTTAATCATGCCAGATATAAGTTAATTCAAAGAATTGTTTTAGTAGGGTTTCCAGATTCTGTTATGTCGACCTCACAAGGTAGTCCAAATAAGAATCTTGCCCAGACTAACTAATTCTATTTTATTGTAAGGTTACTTTAATAGACTCTTGAAAGCCCGAAAGTTAATTTTTCCTCCGTCATCTTTATAGTCCAAAAAACAAAGAGAGGTCACTTCTGATGTTTGCCATACCCATAGACCTTCTGTGGGTTCAGCTGACTCTTATCTGACTGTTCCCCTGGCTATGACTATTTCTTCTACCTTCCAAGGTCACCCCCACATTACAGTTACATCATCTTAGCAACAATAATTATTACATCTCAGACAAGCCTGTTCCTAATTCCCAGGACAATAAAGGCAGAGGGGACACCTTCAGACTTGTAAGTTATTATACATTTGCAATAACACCAACATATATGACATTGGTTTCATCTATGTGTGCTGTGAAGGCCTCACATTTTCAGGATTTGACAATGGCAGAGAAAAAAAAATACTTCCACTAGCCATTTAAGCCATTTAAATATCCTTTCAATGCAGCCTGACTCTTCCTGAAGACATATCCATTTTTCTTGGCCACAATATGAAAGTGGTTTATCATTGCCTTCTTCTGAGATGTCTTTCAATTTCCAAACTTAAACTATCATCCTGGATTTTCCCAGGGGACTCCCATTCAATTTCTAACACATCTAATCCTGTTTATCTTTTTTTAAGATTATAACCTGCCATTCCCAAATATTTCTATTCAATGACTAACATTGTATAAGTACAGTATGTATTATGTGGGAAAGACAAAGAAGGCAAAACATGCTTTTTAAAATTGCTTTACTGGCATAGTGAGGAAAAGGATCTAGATTATATTGGCTAGAATCTGTTGCCTAACACCTTCTACATACTGCGTTTGTGTCCTTATTTTACTATCTCTGTGAAATCAATGATTTATCAAGCTATGAGGATCACAACAGCATTAGGATTCTTTAAAAACATCAACTTGTCCTAAACACGGCTGCTAAAGTGCTAATGGCAGTTGGCTGGAGAGAAATTTATACTACTTATTCTTAAGAAGCTGCTCTAAACTTCTATTAGTTTCTGGGCATAATTCCATCAATTTTATCTGTCTTCATAAATATGGATGTTTGATGGATATGATCAGTGTTGCTTCAAAACAAACAGAACAGAACTTCTGAAACTCTAAGTTGCTACACTTGATTTTAGCCAAAAGTCCAAGAAGCTGTGAATTTTTCTGCTAGTAGTTATAGTAACAGTTAGATTGGTTTGAAAGGGAACTAGTCACATTCCTGGGAAGGTCAGGTTACCTATGGTGACTAATGTTGATAGATGTTTCCTGTGTCAATAGTAGAATCATGCCTATACTATCTGGCCTATGATTGTGGAAGGGGTGTTCTGACCTAGGCTTCCTTAGAAAGCATGAAGCAGAGTCTTAGTCCCGGCAAAACCTCTTTTATTTACATGGCTGTGAATTCCTTTCATTCACAGTCCGCAAGGCTTGGCAAACGGTCTTTCAGAGGAATATTTATCAACACAAACCTTATCTCACTTGGAACGCTGCCAGAGAACTAGTTTCCAAATGCAGGGCAAGGCAAAACTTGGCACAGAGTCCATTAGAGTCACAAACAGAACTTTCCACTCTTGAAACGACCGAAGGAACTAATTGTTTCCTGCAAAAGCCCACGCCCTGTTTGCTCCTCTTTTGTTTCCTATGGGAGGGGCCAATCATCTCCAAGGTGTGGCTTTATTCCCAAGTCGACCCTGCTTTCTTAATTGTTGTCTTCTGGCAGCTCTGCACATGTGCACACTGGGAACAGGCTCCAGCTGTTCCTCTGCCTCACTGCTATCTAGCTCCCTCTCTGCCTCCGACGCAGAGCCCTCGTCCGAACTTTCCCGAGCCCCCAGGACTGGCCCATGTTCCTCCCCAACCTCCTCACTGTCCGACTCTGCTGCCAGCTCTGCTGGCCGCTGGCAGGCCACAACAAGGGGAATGTATCAACCATAACCAGTCATCACCACTTAGATTATTGCAATATGTTCTACTGTGGTTGCCTCTGAATAGCACTCACATTTCAATTAGTCCATGATTCAGCAACGTAATATTAGCTCATATCTATTACTATGAGCATATTATACCTGGGATTTCGATACTGCACAATCTTCTTAGAAGTTAAATGTCTATGGAGATTCTCAGTCATCCAGGTCATGGTAGTCCCAAAGGTACTTTTTTTCAAGAGGACTTTCTGGTTTTTCTTTGAAGAAGTTTCACTTCTCATTCAAGGAGCTTCTTCAGCTCTGACTGGGTGGTGGGGAATTGAAAAAAAAAGCACCTTTTGGACTTCTTAGAAGTTTCTAAATGCAGTTCCAAATACCTTTGAAGATTGAATTCTTCTACAGGGTCTATGGTGAATGATAGAGTGCCTCGTTTGATTGTACTGATATTTATGGTTTTATAATTTTATACTATTTGATACTACCTGAAATGTTCCTTTCCCAAATTGCAATACCTATTTTTCTAGGAAAGTTATCTGAAGAAATTATAGGTTTCAAGAAGATAGAGATGTCCAGTTGAGCTATATATTACCTTATACTGTATCTGGTCTTGTTCTAGGTATGCATGCATCGTCCTAATATTGGTGAATGCACAGCACCTACAGATAAAAGCATATGGATGAGATTTTAGACAAATTCCAGAATATAAAAAGTACTCTGTTAACTGATGAGGTTTTCAAAGTACATGTCTTTGAACAAAATGATGGATATTTGCAGAAATGAATCATAGCTAAAGGATTGATAAATGCTTCCAGAATGTTAAATGTTTTCTACTTTTGTTTGAACATTGTCAAAGCAGTAGAATATATACTCTATGGAAAAGAACCATGCTCTGCAAGCATGGAACACATAAAGGAAGGAATAAATAAAATGAACACATTTTATTGTAAAGTATTAATTTATAAGGCTGTTCAAAGCTTCAAGATTATGCTTCACAATGATAAATGGTGGTGTAAAACTGCTTTGTGAATATCCAATTCCCTCCATCCATCCAGTTCTATAGGCAAAGCAAAGGTTTGTGTTGCTCCAAGACCTCATCCAACAATTCTTTAAAAAGACTTCTGTGCAACTGATTGTCTGCACGCACCTTTCACTTGACTGTATGAGACCTCAGAGCAGCAGAAGCAAAGCAGTCTGGCAAGAGGCTCGTGATGCAGCTTCAAAAGGAGGCTTCATATAAACTTTGTCAAAGGAAACCTCCTTTCTGCAAATTGTTTCACCTTCCTGCTTTGACAAGGTGAAACATCACTTCTGTGGTGCAAAATGCTCCACTTAAGTGAAAAACAGCCATCTCACATAAAAACATAGGTTGGTTTAGTCAGACAAAACGAGAAACAAAACAAACAAAATGCTTTTAGATGGCTTTTAGCTGTTGCTGAACATTTCCTTGGAAGAATGAAATTCTTTCTTAGGGATTCACACTTACAAGTTCATTTGACATTGTTACATATGGAATGCAACTTTGCCAAGATTGCCAGGAAAAATTTAAAGTTGACTATCTCTGCTTGGAAGCCGTTCACCTCTTCCCAATCTCTAGCTCTTAACTCACAAAGAGCAGGGATGCCCTTCTGTAGCCGTCATAATTGGCATTAGGAAAGTTTATGTGGTAAGCCTGGCCTCTTCTCCTCCAGACTTGATTCTCTTATCTTTATTTGCATTTTCCAGGGAAACTAGTCTATAATGGGCCTCATTTCACAATATTCTGTGCATAAAATTTAAGCAACATTCTTGAACAGCCTATTTGTTTACTTGTTTGGTTTAAATATTGCATTGTGATGGGGTTATTTGAGACAAAATGTGCTCTAAACATGTCCAAGTACAGAAAGATGGATTTTATGCAAAGAGAGCGGAAGTTCCCAAGAAATGATGATCCCCATTCATGATTGCTGGGAAATTATCTAACTGTGCTTTATTTATTTATTTATTAAATTTAAGATCTCATAATATAACTCAGATTAGGTCAGCTAATCTAATCATCACAAAGGTTCTTTGGTGAGACACTTCAAATAAGGTGACGAGAATGGTAAACCACAGATCTTTGTGAAATCTCAAGATTTTTATATCCTTCAAAGGCTTGAAGATTGAGGAATTAGAAATAACTCTAAATTGAGGACACCTGTGAATTACTAAAGCCTGGAACTCGTTCCACATCATAGTGTTATACCTAAGAGAGTTTTTATTCTTTTTTTTCTTTTGTGACATCTCTCTTCATATCACAGGAATTCAAAGAAATAGACTACGAATGAATTTATGGAGGTACAGAATCAGTATGGAGCAGGGGTGGGTTCTAACTTACCTCGCCGCCGGTTCGCTTCCTCCCGCGCAGTGTGGCTGCACGCCATGTGGCTGCGCCGCATGGCTGCGCCGTGTAGCTGCGCTGCATGGCTGCGCCACATGCTTTGCGCGTGCGGCCGTGCATGCACAGTGCCGAAAACTCGGCTTCTGCGCATGCGCAAAAGCAAAAATAGCAAAAAATTCCCCCCCCAAAAAAAGCCAAAAAGAAGATGGTGGCGCATGCGCAGTGCCAAAAACCTAGCTTCTGCGCATGCGCAGAAGCAAAAAATAGCAAAAAATTCCCCCAAAAAAATTTTTTTTCCAAAAAAAAAAAAATTCCAAAAAAAAAGATGGCAGCGTCCACAGACCGGCACCAACAGAACTGGCTGCATGACATCATCACCGGTTTACTACCAGTTCTATAGAACCAGTGCGAACCAGGAGGAACCCACCTCTGGTATGGAGTTGACTTAAACTATATAAAGATAAAGGTTTCACCTGTCAGTTGTGTCTGATTCTAGGGGGTGATGGTCATCTCCGTTTCTTAGCAGAAAGAGCCAATGTTGTCCAAAGACACTTCCATGGTCATGTGGCCAAGGCACACAGAATGCCTATTTATCTATTTGCATTTGCATGCTTTCAAACTGCTAGGAGGGCAGGAGCTGGGACAAGTAACGGGAGTTCACCCAAGCACCACATTGTGCTTGGGTCTCAAACCCGGGCTGTCAGCTTTCCAGCTAACAAGTTCAACATCTTTAACTGCTGAGCCATCATGCCCCCTTAAACTATATAGGTTAAACTATATAGTAGACAAACTATACAGTTTTCCTAGTAAAATTCTCTTTTGCTTCATGAACTGAGTTTCTTCCAAATCTGTTACATATCCTAAAAGTAAATAATTTAAAGCAGAGAGGCTTATTACAAAGATAGTCTTCTGACTTCAATATTCCTGACTAAAGGTGTTTCTCCTGAGTAAAAATCTCCATTATCACTTTGAAGTTTGTTCAGGGATACTGGTGACAACTCAAAGACAGAGTAGTTACATTTTAAATTGTATTGTGTTGGTGCAGTGGGGGTGCAGGGGAGTAGGAATATTATTCTGATGCTTGTGTTGTAATATCCTGGTCTAAAAAGTGACTCCACTACAGTTCTTTTGCTTTGCTATATCAAAAGAACATGATGATAGATGGGATAAAATTGTGACCCTCACAATTTTCTTTTGCAGTGATTTAGTGATGGCGTTCACTTCAATCTAAGAAAAGAATCACATCAGCCTTTGGAATGCTTCCTAAGCTCCAGTGCATAAAATTAAAATTTACAACACAATGCATCCATTCACTTCTTTAAATAACTCAATCTTTCTCAACATTATATTGTATCATAAATGTCCCCAAGGCTTAGCTTTGAAAAACGAGTAATTGCAAACCAGGACTATTAGCTCAATGTTGCATACCAAAATTGAGAGGTCCTTTAAAAGGAACAGCACATGGTTACAACATCACTAACAATAAATGACGCTCAGAAGCAACAATCACAGGCTCTTGTGACAAGGTGCAGCCATGTGGTAAGATTATTTTAAGTTTCAGAGATAATTGCTCATGATAATGTTGGCAAAAAGGCAGCAGGCCAAAGAATGCAAGCCCTTAAGACTGAATTTTTTAGAATACCTCCATGTGTGTTTTATTAATGGTTTGCTATGTGAGAGGAATTGTTGTTCGCTGTTGTTCACATACAGGAATTATAAATATGGTGTCAGATCATGGTTTTCTTTGCAGAGGAGAAAATGGAAGATATTGTTCTTATTTTATTTTTCTGCCATTCCGTCCTTTTGTTAAACATCTAGATAGGATTGTGCACCAGTTGACATAGTGATTCTCTGTTGACTCTGCATGAAATATTAATACATCTCCCGATGGTTAAGGATAAATTCTTACTGGTTTAATGTTGGCTAACATGTAATAATAGAGCCAGTCCTTGGCTGTGGAGATTGCCTAGTACAAATGAAAGTGAGATAAAGCATCAGTTTCTCCAAGCAGCAACAAGGGCATGAAGTTCTTAATGTATGTTCAAATTCAAGTGAGTAAACATTTGAATATTTAAAATTGCAACTGATCTCTATTTAACTTGACTTCTGCATACAATTTATCAACAGTTTGGCTTGAAAAGAGAAAACATGAGACCACAATTATTATTAGCAGAAGACTATAAAAGAAGGAGGAACACCATAGATCAGGAGTGTCAAACTCAAGGCCTGCGGGCTGGATCCAGCCGTGGGGTGCTTAGATCTGGCCTGCAGGGCCAGCCTGGAAAAAAAAAGGACTGGCCCGTGGTGCCTCTGCTAGCGAAACAGAGCTTGGGGGTTAGGGTTAGGGTTCTGGGCTCCGTTTTTGCTGGCAGAGGTCTGTGGGAGGCCATCCAGGCTGAAAACAGGGCTTGGGGGCCCCGCACACATTTTTGCTGGCAGAGGGCTATCAAAACAAACTAAAAACAAAACAAAAGGAGAAATGTTTTCCCTTTTGCATTTGAGCATGCAAGAAGGGACAGGAAAGGAGAAAGGGAAAGAGGAAAGACAAAGAAAAAGATGGGAATATGGGAAGAGAGCAAGGAAGGAAAAACAAGGAAAGAGGGGAAGGAAGAAGAAAGGAGAATGAAGAGGGAAAGAAAAAGAAGAAAAGAAAGAAAGAAAAAAAAGGAAGGAAGGAAGGAAGGAAGGAAGGAAGGAAGGAAGGAAGATTATGAGAGTAAGGGAGGGTCTGAGGGAAGCCCTGCCTAGCACTTGGCCACCACAGGTGCCCCCCAACACAAGCCCATGTCATGCCACCATGACCACACACACCCCGGCCATGCCACCATGCCCCACGGGCCACGCCCCATGCCCCATGCCCCACTGGCCCTCTGAAGTCAAACACAACCCTGATGCGGCCCTCAATGAAATCGAGTTTGACACCCCTGCCATAGATGTTTCTGTGGTGTCTTGATGGATCTTGTTTGAGATCCAATCCAGGGAAATTTAAAAGAAAAACAAGGGGTTTAATTTTTGCATTTACCAACACTCCAAATCATTTACCTCTGGAGCTCCTGGGATATCTTTATGGCAGTGGTGAAATCCAATTTTTTTTTACTACCAGTTCTGTGGGGAAGGCTACTGCAAAATCCCCATTCCCTCCCCACTCCTGGGGGAAGGATACTGCAAAATCTCCATTCCCACCCCACTCTGGGGCCAGCCAGAGGTGGTATTTGCCGGTTCTCCGAACTACTCAAAATTTCCGCTACCGGTTCTCCAAACTACTCAAAATTTCCGCTACCGGTTCTCCAGAACCTGTCAGAACCTGCTGGATTTCACCCCTGCTTTATGGCCCAAAATGTGATGAGGTGAGAACATCATAAACAGTCCATAGTAGCCCCACCCATCAGACATAAAATGGGTTGATTGTACATTCAATCAACTGACCTTTTTAAAAATCTCTTGCTCTACTCTCAGACATCCCTGCACGAGAAGAAGTTGTAGAAAGTTAATCGGAACACATTCTCTGAAGAAAGGAGCATAGCTCCATACAACTATATTAAAATACACTGTGAATGCCAACATCTATACTGTATGCATTACTACCTAATTACATACGTACAAATTACTGCCACTTTGACTGTTGTCATGTTTTACTGAGACAAAATATGGAGAATGCAGAAGGTTTCAAGAAATACAGCTTTCCCTTCTACATAGATGAGGAAAATACTTTATTTAACTAATTTCTTCCTGTCACTATCAAAGACCCAACACCAGTGGGAAGGTAGATGAGCAAAAGCTTATAGATGAAAAAAAGGGAAAAGAGCAAAATCTCAGAATTGCTTCCAATTCATATGAATGCAAAATTATACCTATTTTTTTTCCTTTTTAAGAGGAAAAGATAACAAGAGATGAACCTTTAGCTTCTTGTTCCTTTCTTTTGTTGAGTGGGCACATTTCACTAGCCACCTTTTTCTGTTTACCAGTTTGCAGAGTAACTAAATCATGCAAAATATTTTTCAGTCCAATTGGGAACATTCCTTGGGAGTCAAAGAAAAGAAGAGAAGAAATCCAAATAACCATAGATGCAGGGACATACATTGTTCATCTGGCATGAGTGGTGTCACAGTTAAGCTTCCTTGGGCCAGCAGGGAGGGCTGTCAATATCAGATCTAGTTCTTCATTCCTCAGGGGTTGCAGCTGATTGTCACCTGACTAATTGAAATTCTGCTGCATTGCTGGCTGCTGTTGAGAAGCCTGACATCATTCATGCCTGTTCTATCAGGCTAGCAGCAGATACCATACAGGTCACTGCAAACCCAGCCACAGTAAGTCGTTACAAGCTTCATCCCTATCATACCTGAAGGATTTAGAGTGCTGAAGTCAAGAAGGGCATTAATCTTTTTTCCCCCCTCTTTGTTTCTCATCAAGGACTGCCTGCATGTCAGAGTTCAGGGAGTCTCCTTTGTGACTGCGAGGTGCAACTGTCACTGTGATGCCTCTTTTTTCACAGGGGAGAGTTTATCTTGCACATTCAATCACAGCAGAAGAGAGGAAGGAACTGTATTTTATTTAAAATGCTTCTTTGCATTTGATTTAGAAATATCAGCCAACGTGAAACTGGGGAGAAGTCCATCACTGAGAATTCATTCAGAAACAAATAGGCAACCTTCAATACGAGTGATATATGTATAAATCTCCAGAAAGGAACTTGTATGTTATTTATTTTTATTTTATTTATCCTTTTGCTGAATGTTGTTGTATTATGTGCTATTAAAACAAACAAACACAAAGACACTAGGTCTGTCATCAGCTTCTGTTCAAATATGATACTGGCTTAAATCAAGGAATCTATAAAAAAAACCATGAATGGTTACAGATTTTTACTTGTCCAGGATTCTCACCATGTCACACAGAAACAAAGGAAAAGGGACAGAGCCAAAAACAAAAAAGCAAGGAAATATTATGGGCTTCACCAAGATCTATAGAGGCCCTGTGTCATCTTTTTGCCAGCTTGGCTGGTTCACCAGCTGCAACTATTTTTGAACAGTCATAAACTATTCACCATGATCTATATTCTGAAAACTTCCAGGCTGATTTAATGCAATACATTATGCATCAGGCTACTTTTGATGATGACTCAGGAGCTTCTCTTGATGTGGAATCAAGCATATTGCAGCAATTTTGGAAGGACCTTGTAGGGGGGTTTGAACACTTGAAAGTGTTATACACCTCTTAAGAAAATCACTATTTGTACTTTAGGGCTGCAGATTGATAGATAAACTGGTATTATGATCCTACAGTGAATGCTTTGAAGTGAAAAATTCACCCATAATATTACTCCAATAAATCTGGCATCCCTGCTGGCAACAGTTAAAAATTTCTTCCCCTTGTCTCTTCCAACCTTTCCAAAGAGAGTTTCTCCATGTTGGAAACAGCTAATCTTTGTGCTTTTCCCCATATACTTGTAATGTGCTTACCTCTGGTTCTTGAACAAATGCATATCACTTTGAACAACTTTTGATCCAACACAATTCTTGCCACAACCCCAAACCAGGCAAGGAAACCTACTTCTCTTGCATGATGGTGGGGCTGTGGTTGTCAAAGGATATCATGGGAAGAAATGTAGAGATAAGGGCAGGTGTTGAGAAAGGAAGAGAAGTAGGAAGGAAGGAAGATTCTTGAAGAGAAGAACCTAAGGAGATAGGATAACTTCAGGTCTACTAATTTGAAACAAACAAACAAACAAATCAGCAGAGGTTACTACCGTGTTTTCCCGAAAATAAGACCTGGTCTTATATTTTTTTCCACCAAAAAAGGCACCAGGTCTTATTTTCGAGGGGGATGTCTTCCACTGACTCACCTCACTTGTGCGCGTCGCCCCCGGCCTCCTTTTCACTGTCAGAGGCCTTCAGGAACTTCTTCTGCAGCCGGCATGGCTGGCAAGATTTTCCTGAAGGATCTTGGCAATGTAATATATATTTATATACTGTGTTTCCCCGAAAATAAGACCCTGTCTTATATTTTTTCCCCACCAAAAAAGGCACCAGGTCTTAATTTTTTTTGGGGGGGGGGGATGTCTTCCACTGACTCACCTCACTTGTGCGCGTCGCCCCCGGCCTCCTTTTCACTGTCAGAGGCCTTCAGGAACTTCTTCTGTGGCCAACAAGGCCAGTAAGGCTTTCCTGAAGGCTTCTGCAGCCAATAATAGAGCTCCAGATCGATCTGGAGCTCTGTTATCAGCTGCAGAGGCCTTCAGGAAAGCCTTGCCAGCCTTGCCGGCCACAGAAGAAGTGGGCCGGCAAGGCAAGTGTCGGGGTGTGTGAGGCTTGGCTGCAACTGTCCGAAGGTATGTAGTAGGGCAGCTCCACCCCTCCCCATCCCACCCCTAACTTAATTTCTGGTCTAATCTAACTACTAGGGATGACACTAGTAGGAATAGAAACTATATGGAATACCTTTCAGAAGGGCACTATTCCAACTTTAACCTAAAAAGACAGAAATAAACCATTGCTTGCTGGGTGATTTTGTTTTTTTCCAGCAACCTAAGAAGAAATAAACAAGCATGCTTAGAGCTGCATGAGCAGATGAGAGAGGTGGTCCTTCAATGGGCCAATTGGAGCAATGCAGATAACCTTTCTCATGCCTCCCTTCCAGATCAATAGGAATAATTGCCTAGGAGGTTATATTCTATTTTTCAGTGGAAAATATACTTTTTTTCCAGCTTCAGCCTGCCTCAGGCACTGAGATGGAGGCTTTGCTGTGAGAATTAGTTTAGTAACTAGCAAAGTTTAGTAGGGTTCTTGGCCCAGGCTAGAAAAGGTATGTGATTGAGGCCTTTAACATCTGACAGGAATATGGGCTATCATTTTTTTTTCCACCTTTCAAATTTTGGATTCATCTCTTTCAATTCACTGGGGTAAATCTGAAGAATCTGAAACCTGAGGTTCCATAGTCCTGAACCTATCACAGAGTCTACTCACCAGAAAAATAAGGAAAAGATGCTTCTGAATTGTGCTGGAGAGTGTGATATTATTATTCATGTGAATTTATTTACTTTTTTATTTCACTCATAAAGATTTGGGCTCTCATCTTCTAGTCATTTTTATAAACTAAGAAATCCTGGCCTCGAAGTCGGACCCCTTTTTCCTTTTACTATAGCAATAGCACTTAGACTTATATAGTGCTTCACAGTGCTTTACAGCCCTCTCTAAGCGGTTTCCAGAGTCAGCATATTGCCCCCAACAATCTGGGTCCTCATTTTACCCACCTCGGAAGGATGGAAGGCTGAGTCAACCTTGAGCCGGTGAGATTTGAACCGCCGAACTGCAGCTAGCAGTCAACTGAAGTAGCCTGCAGTACTGCACTCTAACCACTGCGCCACCTCGGCTCTATGAATCTCTCCTCCCAGCCAGTTCATTTCACTACATTATAGGGCTTCAAAATGCAGCTGACTTTTCTCACTTAACATATTGTCAGCGCCAGTCAAATGGACCAATTATTTGACTCCATACAATTTACAAACAGCCATTTACAAGGGAACTAAATGATCTCTATTTCTCTCTAGCCATTCATGTGGGTTTCAGTAGCAAAGAAAATTAATGAAAGAGGAGAAAAATGCATCCCCATGGAGAGCCACCTCTCCCAGCTAATACTTATACCTTCATTTTTTGAGATAAAAAAAAGATGCAGAATGATATGGCAAAAAATGGATTACAGGGTTGATTTTTGGACCAGGAAAGGATGGAAAGTGTGAGCACCATATCTCATTCACAAGTTCACATTCTCCATAAAATACCTTCAATTATCTGAGGCATCGGTGTTCCTCTTTAAATTCTTAGATGTAGATCTAAGGAACAGGAATCAAGAATTCCTGTTCCTTAGATGTACATCTACAGATCTATAAATCTTTCTTATAGAATACAATACAAAGTCTTGATTTCTGTTTTCAAAGTTGTTACTGAAAATCCTGCCTTGTTATTTTGGAAGTCCTACCCTGAATCTAACAAGCTGCTACTCACATTTATCCATTAGGTGATTTACTTGGCAGGTGGTCAAGGGCTGTATTTTTAGGTTCTCTTTCCTTCTCCTTCTTCTCTTTCTCTCCTGGAAAACAGGACCTTAAGCTATGTACACTTGCTTTTGACTCCCAGTGAACTATGTAGCATATATTATATACTTAACTATAGTTCTAACAGACTGGATAGTTTTTGAAATGGAAGCGGCCTGTTGCTAAACAATCTGTTACTTGGATTGCACTGTTGCTTTGATTGTATTTAGTTAAAACAAGAAGGAGGGGTTTTTTTGCCGTTTGGACAGGATAGACTATGGAAAGAATATCATGTTGTAACTTTAGAGTAAGAGATAAATGTATAATTGCACTTATAATTGCAGGAGAAATGATTGGAAACCACATTTTTGCATCTTTTTTTTTCTTTTCCTTTTTTCACTTTTCACTTTCTCTTTGATTTCTTTTCCCTTTTCTTTTTCTCACATTCTATTAATTTGTATTACTTTTTAATCTTTCTTTTCAAACTTTGAATAAAATTATATGCAAAATGGCTGAGCTTCAGACGACATTTTGAAATGATTTATCTGAAGTCAGGCTAGAAAAGCTGTTAGAATCTCAAAGAAAACACACCGGAACTTGTAGAAATATTATTGCTCATCACTGGCTAAAACAAGAAATGTTCTCAATGTTTCCCACTCAGCAAAACCAACCAATAACTTGCTTGCCTGGGATCAATACAGAAGAGAGGTGAATGACATCATGAGATACTCCAACCCTGTCCCTCTCAAATAAATGTTAACTTGCTAGTTTTTATATTGTAGTAGGCTTCAGAAAAAGATTAAACCATTAAATTACCTGAAATATTCCCTTCCAAATTTAAAAGAGGATCTTCAGGAATTGCCACAATTATATGAAGTGGCTTCAGCACCTGTGTAATATAGTCATCAAGGGACCTTCTTAGCCTCCCCCAAGTAAATCACAAACAACAAAAATGCATGTAAAATGTGTTGATAATTTAAAGAATATTCTGTTGTTTGCCTTAAAACTGACATCTTTTCACAAGCGACAGTTTAAAGAGTTTATTTATAAGCATGGATCTGTAACTCATAGGTTTTTTGTATCCTGCTTAACAAATATTCTCTTTCAGAAAAAAAAAAAAAACTTTCAAGTGGGAAGGTCCAGGTAACAATCTTCAAAGAAGTAAGGCATCTTCTGGCAAGGCATGATATTGCAAATTATGAATCATGAAGTGTGAAGTTTACATTTCTTCCAGGTTTTCAGAGTATAGTATTGCTAATAATGTCTTCAGACTTAAAATAAATAGGAATATCTCACTTTGCAAATAATTTAATTTTGGTTGTTTAGAAAGCCCAATCAGGATTGCTACTGAACTCAAATCCATAGTACGTTCTCTTATTAGACCATGTGTTTCATTTGCATAAGAAAGTAATGGGAGAAGAAATGATATGAATCTTCTCAACAGCTGTAGTTCTATGTTATTGCTGTTGATATTCATTTTGGAAGGACTGACATTTATACTTGCAATCCATGAAAAGTTCCTAGAGATACAGCCGTTCTGGCAGAGTCCAGTAGTACTGATACTTCTGGGTCTCAGAGATTAGCTATTCTCAAACAGTGGTTTAGTGAAACTGTTATGTGCAAAAGCTTTAAACTTTCATTATGATGTCAAGTAAGTTCAATTAACAGCTGTTTTTATGTCAGTTTAAGTCTTTAAAGAAATCAGAACATACCTGATAGTAACTTTGAAGGTCATCTAAAGCTTCAGCAACCTTTACTATGTGAACTTTAAGTTAAAAGTTCCAAACAACTTTGTGTCTTGTACATTTGACCAGCAAAATAAGATCTGTAGCTGTTTAATCCATGTGTCATCATCTATCACCTTAATCTCTTTATATCACGGTTTCAGAAGAACATCTTACTGTGGAAAGGAAATACTTTTATGACAGGTCATAAGCTCAAGTTTTTATCTAGTGTTCCCAAGGTTTTGTCAAGCTGGCTTTGCATTCGTTCATTAAAGGAAGATGAATGAAATGCTTAAAGGAAGAAAATTATATTTCACCATTTGACTTGGTTGCTTTACCCCTGTCCTATTGCTTCCATCCCTAATGTATAGTTAATGCATATTTATCTGTTATTTATTTCTTGCTCTATACTGAGAGATTCCTATATCAGCTTACCAGTAAAATAATCCATCTCAGTTCTGTGATCTAAAAACATGATATGGAATGAAATATGAAACTGGGAGAAGAGAGCAAGAAAAGCAGAAATAAGCAATTCTCACATCTACCTGGGAAGGAAACAGCTCAGAAGCCTGGTGCTAATTAGCTGATAATTAGAAAAAGCCAAAGGTGTCTGGTTTCTAAATAGAAACAACTCTGTTTTATATTCTCTTCCTTTTCTCAATCGTCCAATGGAAGAGCCGCTGACTACAGTGTTTCCCTTCAACTTTTCTGGAAACATTTAATTAAAAATTAGTGACTGGACCAAATTCGTAATCATTTATGATTTGGCTGCTGAGTATCAAATCTAATGTTACAGCAACAAAAGTCATTGATTACTATGTCATTACTTTGAATATTTATATATTATAGGCCCATGTCAGGACAATGATGATTATCACCGAAGAGGAAGCCAGTGTTTTTCATTATATGGGTTGCTCCTTCTGGTGGGTTGCAAGTTGGCATATGGAGAGGTTCCAGGCATGTTTTCTTCACAATTTCTTTCTCAGCGTGCTTTCCGATTTTCAATTTATATAGCAACCCATCTCACTTTTACATGTCTCTAAGTGGCTTACGATAAAACAAATAAAAACACAAAATATATAATATAAAGCAAGAATAAAAGCCCACAGCAGCTGGACATAGCCTCACCTTTTGTCCATACAACCAAGGCCCCAGGCCAGAGCTCAAAGCCAGGTTTTCAAGGCTTTATAAAACGCCAAAAGGGATAGGGCCAAGTTAATCTTGGGGCAATGATGTTCCAAAAGGAAATTGCAGAAAAGGCTCTCCTTTGGGTCCACACCAGTCAATACTCCCTAGGTAATATCCATATCCAGAGCATGCTGTTCCTGCCCAATTAAATAAGATGGGTAGAAACAATTGAGGAGAGATGGTTTCACAAGCAACCTGACTTGAAGCCATGAAGGGCTTTAAAGATATAACAAGCTGCATTTCGAATTGCACCTAGGAGCACAATGGAAGCCAATGCAACTTGCTGAGCTTTGGTGCCATATGTGCTGAGTAACTGGCACATGTAACTGTTCACACGGCCACATTTTGCAAAAGTTAAACCTTCCGAATACTCTTCAAAGGCAGCTCCACCCAAAGCACATTGTAGTAGTCCAATCAGAAGGTCACGAGAACATGGGTAACCATGGTTATTTGATGCAATAAAAACCATGTGACTGCTCCAAAGTCTTGTTATAAAACTTAAGTGCCCTATTAATTTTTTAAAACATACAAAATTCCATGCTGAAAGATGAATAACCATACTAGGAAGTTCTGAGGCTTTTATGCAATGCTTTAATTACGTGACTTGACCCTCATTCTGCATATGGAATTTCAAGGGAATGTGGGATACCTATAAGGCTATAGAAAAGAAGAAACTACAGGACTTGGGGAAAGGATCTACAAACACCAGGCTGGAAGGAAAAAGGAAGATGGGCTGTGAGGTCAGCTGTGCTGGAACTCAAAACACTGAAACACCTTACAGCCTGGCAGTGTTTTACAAACTACAGCATTTAAGAAGAATTTAAGAGAAGCTGATTTAAGCCAAAGAAACACTTCCTCCCACCCTCCCTTTGGTGAATGAGAACACCTGTCTTCAAAATATATCTACATTCCAGAAATTATGGAAAATATTCCCTCATCTTTCCCAGTAAACCAACAAACATGGATTTATTTCATTTTAATGTGATTATTTCCACTGAAACATTTGCATAAACGTCTAAGATTCCATCACTGTTTATTTGATATAATAAATATAATTATTTATTTATATATTTAATTATTTAATTATTAAAATTAAAGAAGGATTTATGCTCTGCAAGGAGTATAAATCCTTCCAAGTCCCACCATCCAGTCAGAGCTGAAGAAGCTTCTTGGATGAGAAGCGAAACATCTTCAAAGAAAAACCAGAAAGTCCAGTTGCCTCTTGAAAAAAGTACCTTTGGGACAACCATGACCTGGATGACTGAGAATCTCCATAGACATTTATTAAAATTAAGCAGTATATTTGTCTTATCTAATGAAATAATTAGTTTAATTCACAGGAGAGTAACATAAATCATTTGTCATTTTGGAAACTGGAATATCAGAAAGTTTGGGAATGTCTGGATTAAGCAACTGATTGTTCTATGGATTGATATCCCCAACTGCTTGAAAGTTGCTTTGAAGAAAAGCAATTAAAGTGTTAAAATATAGTTATTCTACTCACAGGCACTGCAAACCAAAGTTTTCATTTTGTTCAAAAAGTGAACGGTCTCCCAATCAATATTTGAGCATGCACAAAAATAACAGTGTTTGGTTGCTTAGTCATGCAGGTACAGAAAATGTAAATGTACCCCAAATCAATCAGTCTGAATAAGGAAAAAAAAAGTTCAGTGATTTGTTACATGTTCAAGAATGTAACAAACCCAACTAGGTTTGATTTATGAACTGGGATTTCATGTTCTTGCTTTGATTTTAAATCAACTCACCATCTGCAATAAGACCCTATCTTATAGAAAGTTTTTATGAAGTCCTTTGCCATATTATAATACTGATGCATGTATTCTGATATATCTGCTTGCATCCTCTGTGTTTTCAGTTCAATGCAGTCCTAAAAGAAGGAAAAAACTGAGGGGTCACCCACTCTCTGAGTCTTACTCCCAGCCATTCCTCAAACTCAGTCCAATTCATAATCAGTATAAATTTATCCCATCTTATATGCAACTTTTGTGGTGCTCTGGGGACTGTGACCTCTTCTTGCTCAGCACTGCCATCCAAGTTCATTTTGATTTGTCCACAGAAGAGATGATTGAATCCATGGTGTCTGGGATGGTGTCTACCTGTCAAATGTTTGACTGGCACTTTTCAACGTTTCAAATGCTTGTCAACATTAATATAGCCTTGCTACTCTTTTGAAGGAGTAGTACTCCCATATGAAAAGAACAACAACAAACCAAGACCACAATACTTCAATTATCTTAGAAGTATTGTGTTGAGTTGTTAGCAGAGTCAAGAAACTAGTGAGAAAATGACAAGAGCTGTTGAGGTCCTGGGTAAGAGAAGACTGTTCCCAATCAAGTTTGCTCCCTGATCTCTCTACTCTCCCCTGTTAAAATATACTAATGAATTCAGGGGTGGGCTTCAAAATTTTTAGCAAGGGGTTCTCTGCCCAGTTGCTGGGTGGGTGTGGCCATGGTGGGTGTGGCCTAGTCGGCCTCCTGCACCACGGTGGGGGGGCATTTTTGCCCTCCCCAGGCTACGGAGGCTTTCTTCGAGCCTCCAGGAGGGTGAAAACGGCCTCCCCAGGCTCCGGAACTTCCAGTAGGCCCGTTTTTCACCCTCCCCGAGCCTCCGCGCACACCCTGCAACCTCCGGGAGGGCGAAAACGGCCTCCCCCGGGCTCCGGAGGCCCTCCAGTGGCCGGAAAACACTCTGCACTTACCTGCATCCCATCCAAAACGGGCGGGGTGGGGACTCCTGGGAGGGGCGGGGTGGGGTGGGCAGGGCCAGCCAGGACTTGGATTTGGGGATTCTCCGAACTGCACAGAATCTTAGCTAGAGATTCTCCCAAACTCCTGCGAACCCCCAGCAGCCCACCCCTGAATGAATTCCTGCTCCCTTCAACATTTCTGACTTCAAAGGGGAAAAAGAAGAGTTTATATACATTTAAAACCAGAGGAAGAACACACACACCTCAGACATAGTCACCCTCTTCATATGATTTGTCAATATTGTGGAGTCTCATTCTTTGTTACCATTTATAAAACAGCCTAAAGTTTTTAGCCCATGAAATTTATTAGGCAGACTCCCCCCACCCCACCTCCTCAAATCATGCCTTTTTGATCAAAACAATTAGAGGCAGCCTCTAGCTAAGATAACATAGACAGGCAATGTGTCAAGATTAGTTCAAAGACCTTTTAGGCATATGGGGATGCTGAATTGAGAAGTAAAAAAAAAGGGGGCAGCATTGGTATAAAGAAGCTCACAAACATAGCTAGATAAGGGGGAATAGAGTTCAGAAGCTGATCAATTGCTCAGATAATAAGAAAAAAATGTCATAGTGAATCAAATTAAGTGGCCATGGGAGGGGGGAGTAGAAAATGATTTAAAACAAAAATAAATTCCAGATCTGGGCAATGTTCATTTGTTTCTGAAGTATAGCTAAAATAGGAGCTGTCTTTAAAATCCTTCTATGCATGAAACCAAACAAAATTTCACCAAACAAAGTTTCACCTGTTGTAGGTTTTGGCAATAAAATTGTCTACCTATTTTGTTGATGAAGTCATCCAGGTAGAATTGTCTGGAAGTTGAGTCATGGCAACTTTTTTCTTGTTTGCTCAAACTTTTCACTGCTTATCCAAATAGCTTCTTTAATCTGAGCAAGTTGGTTAGGTGGACCCCATTTGTGGTTCTCCAGGGAGGTTTCATTTCTTACTTAATCTCTATAGCTCATTTGGTGAGTAGACGAGTTGTTGGGATGTAAATGTTCCAAATCCTAAATCTATTACTCTGGGTGGATCATTGGGTGTGGCCTCCCTGGTGATCCTGTAAAGTGGGCTTAATCTTCCTAGAGACGAATGAAAGAGCAGAATAAAAAATTGGGGACAGATGGTGTCTGGGGTGGTATTTGGGGTACTGTCTGTCCACCCACTATTTTGTTGCCTAAACTGCAGAAAGAAGGTAAACATGTGCCAGGCAGAGAAATTCTGCATTTATCAATTCCCATTCAATTTTTTTGAAGACTTTTTTAAAAAAATGCTTACAAAGAAGACAAGATATGGGTGAAATTCTGATGGATAGAATCTGATGTTCTTGTATTTATTTATAGTAATTATAAGACAAAAAGTATATTATATACAGTTCATATACCTTTCATTGTATAATCATATCTCCATAAGCCAGTCTTATTGGCTTATTATATAATTAAATCTGAAATACAATGAAGGAACCCTTCTATTGGCTTTTTCAGTAGTGCTTCTCCTGCTTTCATTAAGGGGAAAGCTTTCACCTGAGAATTTTTGGAGCACCAGAGGGCAGGACAAGAAACAATGGTTGGAGACTAATAAAAGAGAAAAGCAACCTGGAATTAAGGAGAAACTTCCTAACAGTGAGGACAATTAACCAGTGGAACAGCTTGCCTTCAGAAATCGTGGGAGTTCCATCACTGGAGGATTTTAAGAAGAGACTAGACAGTCACTTATCTGAAATGGTATAGGTTCTCCTGCTTGAGTAGGGAGCTGGATTATAAGACCTCCAAGGTCCTATTCTATTCTATTCTATTCTATTCTATTCTATTCTAGTCTAGTCTAGTCTAGTCTAGTCTAGTCTAGTCTAGTCTAGTCTATTCTATTATTCTATTCTTATGTAAGGTAATGCAAATACAATTCAGCATTAGATTGCCTCTCTGTCATTTTTTATTAGAATAGAATAACAGAGTTGGAAGGGACCTTGGAGGTCTTCTAATCCAACCCCCTGCTTAGGCAGGAAACCCTACACCACTTCATTAGGAATTCTTGATGTCAGAAAAACTTCAAATGAGGTAAAATAAGACAGGGTATCCATTACATCTCAGATACAGGATAAATCTACATTAATAGCATCTGAGCATAATATGTCCTCATATATTTTGGGAGGATCCTCCTACTTAAGTTTTATACTTAGAATTTTTATACACAGGTATCCCTTGGGATTCCCCTCAGCCTGTTCATATTATTAGCTTGTGTGTGTGGTGTAGAGATTAAAGCACCGGGGACTATGAGATCTTGCCCTGCCTTGGGTATAAAGTCAGCAGGTGACCTTGGACCAGTCACTCCCTCTCAATTCTAGGAAGCAGGCAATTTCAAACCACTTTCAATATATTGCCGGAAAACTGAAGACACTTATCCAGACAGTCACCAGAAATCAATGCTGACCCAAAAGCATGCAGACACAAGAAAAGTATAAGTAGTGCTAATATGGTAGGACTAGAAATTCCAGACTGCAAAAAATCCAGATAACAATTAGCTGGAAGGAAAGATATATATATATATAAAAGAAAAACTGGACAACTTCCTCACACACCTATATATATATATATATGTTTTTTGAGGGTATTTGTATGTAGGTCTGTGGTTATTCGGGTATATATATAAACCTGTAACTTTTTTGTTGTAATCAACTGTTCAAGTACATAAAGACCTTGTTTAATACAACATTCAATCAGGAAATTTATTTATTTATTTCAGGTCAATAACAATAATAAAAAAAAGAGAGAGATTCAAGTTGGTTTTTAAAATCTATACCTATCTATTGATAGGAATGCTGTAGGTGGGTACTAATCAATAAACAACAACCTGTAGATATGTTAAGTTCCCATATGAAATTTGCATTTGCCTGGGCTTACTGTAGATACAGAGGCTTAATCTGTATTACATGTGCTATTAAAATATTCATTATATCCCCAATAGTAATCAAAATTCATAGTCCCAATTACCAGTTATTTTTAATTGCTCCTGTGATTATGAGCTTACTGCTCTTCTTTTATGTGATCAATCATCAGAGACGTCTTAAGAAATAGCAACTAATTTGTCAAATTCCTTTATCAAGGTTTTAGCAGTTCACTGTCACCTATCTGGAGAATACAAAATTCTCTATCTACTTTTTCCACGCCTGGTATCTCATGCATTCTTGCTTCAGAATTATGCAGAAAGGCTTCATAACATCAGCAGCCTTCCTTCCATTGATCAATCAAGCAACAGTGAGCATGAGAGAAAAAATGAAGTTAAGAGAAAAATAAGAAAAAACAGAAAAGGGACTTTAGGGCTCCCACAACTGCCTTCCCCCAAAGTCCAACATACATATTTCACTTTGTTGAACCCTGTTCATTACACCTCTGCTCCAACTTTTCCATTCCCTTCTCTGGCGCATTGACTACCAAACTGAACTTCTCTGAAATGCCCAATAGAAGAAAAATGCTATCATATTTCTATAGGGGGTGGGGGAACAGCAAAGGAGACAAATGTATCCAACCATGACAGATTCCAAAAGGACCATAATAATAAGTCTAAAGGCAGAAATAGGGGGAAAACAAAGTAACTCAAATGGATTTCTATTTGGAGGGACCAGGAAAACAGGGCAAACGACTCAGGGATTTTTGGATTAAGATTGCAATATGTTAAGGTTTTTTTTTTTACATGTAAGCTTCAATTTACAACAGTTCATTTAGTGACTGAAGTTATAACAGCACTGAAAAGAAGTGATTTATAGCCATTTTTTCACACTGATGATCGTGCAGCATCAAAATTAAGACGCTTGGCAAGTAACTCATATTTATGACAGTTGCAGTGTCCAGGGGTCATGTGATCCCCTTTGGCGACTTTCTGACAAGCAAAGTCAATGGAGAAACCAAATTCACTTAAGTCATGTTATCAACTTAACAACTGCAGAGATTCACTTAACAACTGTGGCAAGAAAGGTTGTAAAATGGGGCAAAACTCACTTAACAAACTTACTGTAGCAACAGAAATTTTGGACTTACCGTATTTTTCAGAGTATAAGATGCACTTTTTTCTCTCCTAAAAGAGGCTGAAAATTTGGCTGTGTCTTATACTCCGAATGTAGCCCTGTCCACTCGCCGGACCCTACCCTTCGGCCTCCGCGCGTCCTCTTCCTGGCTGCAGAGATTGCCACTGACAATGGCTTGTGTTTTTGGGCTCCGCGCGTTGCATTTTCAGCCTCCAAACACTCGCGTGGTGCCCAAAATGGCTACCCGGAACAGCTGCTGCCTTCTCTTACCCCTTCCCCACTTTGCCTGCTTTAGTCACTGGAGCTCCCTCTGAGGATCAGCTGTGCTTTTGAAGCTGTTTTTCAGCCCAAACATGAGCTAAGCGATCTTCCGTGCTTTGCCTGCTTTTCTAATTGCTGCTCCCTCCGACAATCAGCTGTGCTTTAGAAGCATAGCCCCAACCATCCCCAATCTCAAAACCAGCGAGCGAACTAATGTGCTGAAGCTGACCAGGCTATGGACTAGCCAGATGAATACCTGGTAGGCAGAATTTTCCCCCCCTATTTTCCTCCCCAAAAACTAAGGTGTGTTTTATACTCCGATGCGTCTTATACTCCGAAAAATATGGTAATTGTTGTTGTAAGTTGAGAACTACCTGCAATTTATTTTTAAAAATTATTTATTTATTTTAAAAGCATATACATGAGTCTAGGCTACCAGGCCCAAGCCACAAAAATCTTGCATTAGCAGTGCAGAGAGAAAAAAAAAACATTAACTTTTTGTTTCCATCTAGAGATTTGCAGGCTCATGACCTCTAGACTTGACATCAAGGAAGAAGCTTGCTGCTTATAAAATATATGAGATATAATATACTCTCACAGAAGGAATAAGATGATAAAGCTGTAGATTGCTATCTGGATTTTGATAGTGACAGTTGAACCACACGTGGCACAGGATATGAGGATGAAATAAAGAGTGAGATTCAAGGTGGCGATTGTACCTTGACTTCTTAATGCCTAGTAAGGCTGAGCATGGCTTGAAAACCCTGTGCATTAGGTCTTAGTGGTAAAACTAAGTGGAAAACCTTGGAGGGGTATGGGAGACAGTACAGATTTGCTTCAGATGAATATAGATTACAATAACCTTGTTCAATCTGTTGATGTCCAGATGAGCTGCATGGTTCTTTAGTTAAGCAGACTAAGGAATTCTTGGAGTTCCAATACACTTGGACAACATAAGGAAGCGTAAAAATATTTTAGATTAGGAAAAATGACACACCTCACTAAACCCTGAATCAGAGCACTAATGTTGCATATGCTGTAACATATATCTCTTATTTATTTCAGGGTTAGTTCAGGGTGGGAAATTTGTGGTGGGTGGGGGCATGTTTTGGGATTGTTGTGTGTGTTTGGCCTGGTCTTTGGGCATTATGTGAATTTCGTTGTATGGGTATACTGTGTATATACGTACAATGACAATAAAGTATTTATTTATAATGTAATGTAATGTAATGTAATGTAATGTAATGTAATGTAATGTAATGTAATGTAATGTAATGTAATGTAATGTAATGTAATGTAATGTAATGTAATGTAATAATATAATAATAAAAAAAACCACTCAGCTCACAAAAAAAGAATTACAGCCATAAGTTTGCAGTTCATGTAGAAAAAGAATTGAAAAAG
>QLTV01002132.1:2076513-2105888 GCA_003457575.1 Thermophis baileyi
TATAATGTCTAAGGATATATATATATATGTTATCAATAACAAGCTTTTCCTTTAGCCTGTGAATTTATGATATCTTCTAATACACAATACTGCTTCCCTCAAAGTATAATACCTCCAATTTCCACTGCTGATCTGAAACATTTCTGGGCATTTATATATATATATATATATATAAGTCTAAAAACCATCTGCAGTAAGAGAGGAAGAAATGAAAGAACAGATCAGGATACAAAGGGAAGGGTGATATATCAAGTAGACAATCTGGAAGAATTTATTAATTTCAGTTGTACAATAAGTCCCACAAATATGGCTCTTTTTTGACAGCTGGAACCCCAGAAACCTTAATATTATATGTTGAAAGCATAGCAGAATTGTCTCATTTCTTTCTCCTTAAATTACCTTAAATTTTGCTGCCTATGGATTGGAATTGCAGTGTTATTCTGGCACTCAGAACAATGTTTATTTCCTTACTTTTCTATGGATTATCTATTCATTCATTTCACCATATAAGAGTTTTGAGAGCATGAGGGAAGACATGAGGGTATACCTAACTATAGTTTACCTGTCCTTTCTGTTCCTGAATTTGTTTGCACTTGGAACAGCAATTTCTATATTTCTGGAAGAAAAACAGCAGTTTAATCACTGCACTGAAATTCAGGATTTCTCACATTCCGAAAACATGTTAATTATGTTTTTGTCTCTTCCTAAGTAAAATGTAGACTGAAAAGTCAATATTATGTGTCATTTTTTTTCACCAAAGGTACAATAGCTCATCTTGTTCACACATCAGGAAGAGGAGGAGGAAGAGAAAGTTATTTCATGAGAATGCACTTATCTTTATCTGCTTATATGTAAATGCAGTAAAAAGAGATGAAAATAAGCAGCACAGAATATGATGTGCATATATAAAAACACACAAACATAAATACATTTTGCAGAACAAAACTAAAATTGTATCTTCATAGTACTACTACTGCATAGTACTACTATTAACTATGCACAGCATTTCACATAATTTAAGTATCTTGTCTACCACACTTTGTAAAATGATTAAGCCTATAGTCACCTTTTCATTGATTGTAATAGATTGGATCATTCCAATGTATCTAGATTTCATATTGCCAGGATTCATTAGATGTTACCAAGGAATAGAAAATTAATGTAATAAATCAACATGACTAAAGCTTTGTCTATTCAAAATATACTTTATTGAACTGAATGGCTCTTAAGATCTTCGAGGAAGGCCCTCTTGAAAACATCTGTGTGGTTATATCTATCTGATCTGTGCAGGTGGGTCTTCTCCTGCATTGCTCCTGGGTTATGGAACTCACTTCTTGTGGAGTTGAAAATGGCTCACACTTTCCAGGAAACTATAGACCTACCCAGGAAGCAGGAAACTACAGACCTATCAGCCTGATATCAATACCTGGGAAGATTCTGGAAAAGCTAATCAAGCAATGAATCTGTAAACACCTAGATGCAAACAAGGTCATAAACAAAAGCCAACATGGGTTTGTCAAAAATAGATCATGCCAGACAAATCTTACTGCATTCTTTGACAAAGTGTCAAAATTAGTGGACCAGAGAAATGCTGTGGATATAATTTACTTGGACTTCAATAAGGCATTTCATAAAGTAGTCTACAACCTACTGCTTGATAAGATAAAAACGTGGGTTAAATAGCATCACTACCAGATAGATTCATAACTGGCTGACCTCAATATGTAGTCCTCAATGGAACTGCATCTACATGGAGGGAAGTATACAGTGGGGTACCCCAAGGATCTGTCTTAGGCCTAGTACTTTTCAATATCTTCATCAATGATTTGGATGAGGGGATAGATGGGGAACTCATCAAATTTGCAGACAACATCAAGCTGGAGGAATAGCCAACACTCCAGAAGATAGGCTTAAGATACAAAAGGGTCTTGACAGACTTGAACATTGGGCACTATCTAACAAAATGAAATTCAATGGTGAAAAAAGTAAGGCTCTACATTTAGTCAAGAAAAACCAAATGCACAGGTATAGTATAGGTGTCACCTGGTTCAATAATAGCAACTGTGAGAGGGATCTTGGAATTCTAGTGGACAATCACTTAAATATGACCTAGCAGTGTGCTGCAGCTGCCAAAAAAAAAGCCAACACTGTCCTAGGCTGCATTAACAGAGGGACAGAATCAAGATCATGTAAAGTGTTAATACCACTTTATAATGCCTTGGTAAAACCACACTTGGAATACTGCATGCAGCTCTGGTTGCTACAACGTAAAAAAGATGTTGAAACTCTAGAAAGAGTGCAGAGAAGAGCAACAAAGATGATTAGGGGACTGGAGGCTAAAACATAAAGAACGGTTGCTGGAATTGGGTATGTCTAGTTTAATGAAAAGAAGGACTGGGGGAGACATGATAGCAGTTGTTCCAATATTTGAGGGGCTGCCACAAAGAAGAGGGAGTCCATTTATTCTCCAAAGCATCTGAAGGCAGGACAAGAAGCAAACTAATCAGGGAGAGAACTAGCCTAGAACTAAGGAGACATTTCCTGACAGAACAATTAATCAGTGGAACGGCTTGCCTCCAGAAATTGTGAATGCTCCAACATTGGAAGTTTTTAAGAAGAGATTGGACAACCATTTGTCTGAAATGGCATAGAATTTTCTGCCTCAGCAGGGGGTTGGACCAGAAGACCACCAAAGTCCATTTCAACTCTGTTATTCTGTTATTCTCTCTGTTTTTAGAAAATCTGCAAACTTCTATCTTTTTGTAAGGGAGGGCAGATTCTTATCTCATGATTTTAATACCCATTCCTTCTGACTTAATCTGAGTTGTAAACCTGTACTATGCGTTTTTTTTCTTTTCTAAATCTTTTTCAGCTGCATAATAATAAGAATATACAATTTTCTCTTTTCCCAAACAACTAATTTTCCCATAGGAGTATTCCAAATTAAGTATTTCACAACTCTTAGTTTAATGTACAGGAGAATTATTTTTTAGAATAGATGAATATATAAATCAATATTAGCTTTCCCTGGTATAGGAAGTGGTAGCATATTTTACAATGGTGTTGAATTAATTGAATTGTCCTGATTCACATAACACAATGAATCATTAATTAATGATGCTAGCTACTGTGACTAGCCACAAACTACTCAACCAATTTATTGTATTATGCAAGAGCAACCAGAGAGAATTAAGTGTTGTTTAGTTATGGATGCATGGAAGATTTGTTAGAAATTTCATTAAACACTCTAAAAAGAGATGCAGGAATGAATACTAAAAATATTGTAACTTTTATTTGTATGTTTAGTCAAATAAACAGTTTGCAAGGTGTTACATACGGTGGTACGTAGCCGGAATTTGCATGCACCTCCCGGATTGGCTAAGCCTACGGCGGGAAAAATAAACCGCTGTCAGTGGTCGGCTAGGCTGCCAGAGCTCTTTAAATAGCGAGCTCCAGCAGCCTGCCGGCAGTTCGTAATGCTACCAGCTAGGGAAATAAAGGTGCTGAACTGTTCCTGCGTCTGTCTCCTTCTTTCCCGCCCCCACATCTAACACAAGTATTGAAAGGAGGAATGGCAATCTTGACATTACAAAAAGAAGTGAAAAGTCATCCTATAAATATTTAGCAGGATACATGATGAGTTCGTCTATCTGAATAATTATATAAAGTCCTTTCTCGGGATGCTTAATTATAGAGATTTTTTTTAAAAAAAGATTTTTGAAGTTGGCAACCTTTGGGGACAAGAGACAACATACTAAAATTTTTGCTGAGTTGAGAATTGTAAAACAGACGGAATCACAACATGCACGCAGACATGAAACTTTTGGGGGACAGTTTGTTTTTTAACCATGGTGTACCACTTTATAGCTTAGGCTATAGTCTTTTTTATTTTTTAATTTACAAAACTATACTGTCACTTCTCAGCAATCATGATCAGAGGAAGCTGGGGGTTGTCTGTGACTTTTGTGGTAATTATCTATCACTGTGTGCATCTGGTAATGAGGATGAAGAGGTATCAGGTCCACGCAAAACATAGCAAAATACAATCTAATCCTTTATTTGCTTATACCTTACAGACAGAATCTTTCCAGACTAAAACCATAATCCTCCAAGCTACTTCTGTCCTGAGAGAGACTGGGATATGGCTACCCTGAATCTCTTTCCCATTCCCCCTTCCAGCTCAGACTGCGGGGTCTCTTAATCTAGACCTCTATCTGGGAAAGTTCTGGGTTGCCAAAACTCTTGTCCACTGATTCTCCAGGTGTTTATTCCATCTATAGAAAGTTAATGCATGAGTAAGGACACATGTGCCCATAGGAGTGTTTTTCCTTCAAATAATATGACACATATATCTAATGGAACTTTTCCAACATTAATCATATCGTGCTTAGTAGAAGTAAGTATTGTAAATGGCTAATGATATCCTTGAGTGGAATAAGGAACTTAATTGGCATTTTCTTCCCAAGATTTGACTGAATAAATTAGATTAGGAAAAGGTGTATGCATATATGGGTATATATAATCAATATGGATATGGCCTACAAAAAAAATCTAACACCAGTTTGCTATTAGCTTTAAACCAAAGATGTTCAAGTGAACAATTAGGATATTTTTAAAATCCCTCATAGAAACATTTTTCTATTAATGGGGAAAAGAAAGTGTTCACCAATTTCCAGAATTTCCTTATGTAATTTTCCTAGAAACATTTTAGTTCTTCTGATTGAAGCATAAATACAAGACATTTTATATCTGAAATGCAATCCATTGGTTTCAACAAAGGGTTATTGTGTTTTATAGAATTACTGATTTATGTTGAAAACCTGAGTTTGGAATATTGATTCCCTAGCAGATATATTTGAAAATATCCTTTACACCACTGGAGAAAAGGATCATTTATTGAGTCAAAAGCTTGCTACCACAATTCATCACTAAATATTCTTTTTAGATTCCAGATATTGAAATGAGTAGAGGTTTTGTTTGTTTTCATTTTAAACCACCTTAAATCAGTGTCACAACTCATCTCAAAGAGACCTATTATCTCTAGGTGTTTCTGCAATTCATTTTTAAATAGAAGCGTATGCGTCTTTTAAAAATCCCACTGCTAGCTCACTGAATCTTTCCACATTTTTTATGGAAAAGAAATATGCATTTTCTTCACAGAACAAAGGGGTGATTCTCTTGGCGTCTGAAATGACATTATTCCAATACATAGCATAATGCTAATCACTTTTTATATTTGGTGTTACGTCTATGATGGATTCTTTTTAGATGCTAATAAGGAAACTTTCCTTCAAGATATTTCTAATGTTTAGGAAGATACTTTAAACTGAAATATGTGCAGTTCTTTTCCATATTGCTTAGACCTTGTTTAATTGCTTGGGAAGAGGGAAATTTTAATGTTTTGTCTAAGCATTCCATGCAACATCAACCCCACCAGCCCAGACCAAGAATCAACTCCACAGGAATGAGGTGGCCACAGGCTAAGAGTTCTCTTGTTGAAAGTAGCTATAAAAATAACAGAATCTTGAAAGTCTAATTACAATTCCCTTCTATATCCAAAAGGAGATGGGAAAAACAAGAAGTCATGCCTGTAATGCCTTACTTGGGGGGGGGGCACGCACAGGGCTCAACTATCTCTTCCCTTTTGTTGTTCATCTACATGAAAGCAATATAAGCAATATGATCAAAGGGATTATTAAAAATTGTCTGCAATAGGCCTACAAGCTATACCTTGAATATCTTGCAAGTGGTCTGCTCAAATGTTGGTCAAATGCCAATTTTTGGGAATTAGTGTAATTCAGAGAGCTTTATTCAGTGGTATCACCTCTGAATAGTGTAACTTCCCAGGCAACTCACCATAACAGTTCAGATCCTCACATGAAATGTATCAGTTTCCACTGAGTACCTTGTTTGGAAAAAGAAATATTGTCCCATGTGTTTTCCAGTCTAATGAATTCTTCACTTATTGGTCAATGCTTGTAATACAGATGGGCATCTTTTCTAAAAAAATTCTTAGATCAAATAATCATTCCAACTGGTCTTTTGACATAGTCTAAGGAAGTGGGATGTTTCTAAAGTCATATATATAGCAAAGTAAATTATATGTATAGCAATTTTTGAGAGAGAAAAATGAGAACGATTTGTATACAGATTTGATATCACCCCAGACCTTTTTATCTCCAACCATTATTTTAATATATTCTGAAAGAACATTATCCATATTTAATAAACCCTCAACAATATTTTCTCATTCAAAAACCTAAGAGATGAACTTGCCAATTTGAATTTGTCTGAAATTTTCATTTTTAATTAAAACTTAATTAATTGCCCCATTTCCATATCTGTTTCAGATTTTAAAATAATGCAAAAACTTGTGAATATTTGGTTCACATTTCAACTGTTCTACACAATTCTGTTTACTATACATATTTAATGTAATCCCTTCTTAAATAATGCATTATACTAACTCATATATTTTGCTGAAAAAACTGAAGTACAAAATGCATTTTAAGGATAATTTTAAAATATATTGATTCAAATGTATGAAATTAGTAAGTCTGCAAAGAGAAAGGCAAATTAATTTATTTCCCATCCCTAACCTCAAACCAAGAGGAAAGTTAAAAAAAATAAAAACCACCCTAATTTCTATCAATGCAATTTTCTGTTGAGAAAAGTTGCAAAGCTTTGTGCAAAAATACCGTATTTTTCGGACTATAAGATGCTTCAGACTATAAGATGCACATTAGCTTTAGAGGAGGAAAACAAGAAAAAAAAATCTGCCTCTGCCTCTCAGCATCCATCTGGTATTCCTCTGGCTAGCGTCCTTGCAGCAAACAGCAAACAGCCTGGTCAACTTCAGCACATTATCGCCGCTGCAGCCCATTTGCTGCAGCCTGTTCACCGCGGCCCGTTCACTGTGGCCTGTTCGCTGTGGCCCATTTGCTGTGGCCCGTTTGTCGTCTCCGCCACTGCGGCCCGTTCACCGCCACCTATTGCTCCCTATCGCCGCCACCCATTCGCTGCTGATCAACATGATTGGCGGTGAATGGGCGGCGGCAAACGGATGGTGGTGGTGGCGATAGGCAGTGGTGGGGGTGATCCCTGCTTCCTAGAAGAGCTGAGCGGTGCCGCACCAACTCCGCCATCGCAATATTCGCTCTATAAGATGCACAGACATTTCCACCCACTTTTTTGGGAGGGGGGGATGTGTGTCTTATTGTCCAAAAAATACGGTATCCCCTAACCTAAATGTGGTCCTGCTTGGAACCAGCAAATAAAAATGCTGTTGGTTCTCATATTCATTGGCTTTATTGCTGCTTTGGGGATTGAAACAGGTTAAAAAAAAAGTGTTGCAGCTTCACTTTGCAGAGATTGACTGGTATGATGGACTCTGATGCTGACACAAGTAGCAAGCAATCCATGTATAGCTTCATTAAACCCATTCTTTACCAGAGTACCTTTCAGATCGAAAGAATCACACTGTTTTGGATCTAATCCACTTCCTCAGCTATGTAACCAGTCACAAGCATCAACTTTCTGATCTCTTGTGCTAAAGCTGTATTTCTAAACCGGACTTCAAGTCAACTCTCAGACCTGAATTGAGATTCACTTCAAGACTAGTTGCATATTAAGTACTTTTGGTTCAAATATTATTTAAATTGTTAAATTTTGTGTCACCGGGGCAGATTTATGTTTTTTGACAACTGAAGAAAGGGTACCAAGTTAATAACAAGTGTAGGTCAAACACATATTGTTTGTAAAACCAGAGTAATGATTAGGCTATGAACATCCCTTTCTTTCTAAGACTGTGTTTCTCAATGGCATTGAATCTTATTGTGCCAAGCTGCCTCTGCTGTCTTTGCTAATTAATTAATATGGCCTAAAATTAGCAGGCTAGAACTCGGAGACTACCAGGTCCTGGTAGTGAGGTAATTCTCCCAGGAGGATGCAAGCTCATTAATCTGCTATACCAACCTCCCTACAGTTCCAGAAAATCCAATGGTCAGAGGTAGCAAAGAGACAGAGCAACCATCATTCTTGTTGTACTAAGAAGATGACAAGCTTTGATAGTCTGCATTGCTAAGCCTTGTATCAGTAAACCAGTAAATCAGTAACGAGGGAGGTCTCCCCCCCAAAAAAATAAATCAATGATAGCAGAACTATACTATCTCAAAAGGGCAACAATCATTTTTATGAATTTGTTCAGAAAAAGCAAGCTTTGCTAGAGCTACAGTATGCCAACTTTCCTTGAGTCCCAGAAAACGGAGTGATAAGAGTTAGCAAAGGACACTAACAGAAAAGTAAAGTCAATTCATCATCCATTAATCCCTTTATTTTGCCAGTGCTTATTTTTTTGATATGCTACGAAAGATCAAACACTATTCTGTATTCAATAGAAATAATCCATTCTTAATTTGGGCCTGTATGGGCTTGGATAATGCTAAATGGGCAACATTTTTTCTTTATTTAATTGCAATCCCTATATACAAATTATTCTTGATGAAAACCTGAACCATAATCAAAAATATGTTCAAAGGTGGATTCTTTCCATTACTTTGCTTGGCTACTAAAAGACTTGCTCATATTGTTATTTATTCCCTTTAATTGCATTTACTTTGCTGCTCATATTTATTTTCCTCCAATCCTTTTGATTAGAGTATTTGACTCAGTGGTGGGTTGCTCCCGGTTCGGCCCGGTTCTGCAAACCGGTAGCGGCGGTGGCGGGAGGCTCCGCCCACCCACCCGGGACGCTTCTGTGCATGCGCAGAAGCGTCGCGCGAACCGGTAGCAACAGCATTTAGAACCCACTACTGATTTGAATCTAATTAACATTTAATAAATTAAATCAACAAATGCATAAACCAGTGTCCTCTGGCAGTGACTGTTCAAATGTTTTCAAATCAGATGTTTAAAAAGAAGGAAAATGTACTATTTAAGAGATTTCCAAAATGTAAATGCCATTACTATCTTGTGAATATTAAATATATGCCAAAGTGTGTACTTAACATCTTTTAACATTTTTTAAAACTGTAGCAGATATTTAGAGGCTGTTTACAAATCAGTTGTTATAAAAAATATAAACAAAAACAATGAGATGATTTGTCAGATTTTTCTGAAATTTGGTGAGAACTGAATAAAGGAATCTGGAGGTGTATCAAAAACCCAGATGAGGGAGATATGTTATCCATGGATCATAAGTTTGTTTCCTGACTTAAAGTAGTGTTTTTCAAATTTGGCAACTTATTTTTTTTTTCCAGCCAACATTCTGCGAGTAGAAATCCCCATTCTTAAAGTTACCAAGTTTGAAAAACACTGGTCTACATTATCTTTTATCTGTCCACCAATTTCCTTTTGCAAGGAAATAACCATTTTCACTTGTGGAGGGAGGTAGTATTCAAGAGGGAAAAAATAATGATACACAAAGCTGCCATGTGATAAGTAACTTGCATCATTTATGAAGGAAATGCTGATAATTTCTCCTTTGCAAAAGAACTGAATCTATTCTCACCCTGACTCAATTAAAGCAGAAGATATATCATGAATTCTGATTAGAATTATAATCTAAAAGCTAAAACAACCCAAAAGGGAAAAGGTATAAGGAGAAATGAGATAAAATTTAAACTTCTGCACCAATGTTTCACATTTCAGTTTCAGAAGAAAACAAAAGATTACATTCAGAGAGGAAATTCCAGCCTGTTGAAGTATGTAAGAAATATGATTTTTTTCTGAGCACTAATTAGATCTTTCAATTAAAGATAAAAGATCATTGAATTAATATGAAGGTATAACTTATGTAGGTCTCCCTAAATAGAGCTGACTAATTTATGTATACAACAATGTTTCTGTCTATTCAACATTTACATTTATGCTGAGAACTGGAATTATATACAGGTTACACTGAGAATTTAGGGGTCTACCTTGTTGCTGTATGAGTCATTTTATGTGCCTATAAAGCAAATATTTGCCCCAAAAGAGAATAGAAGAGAAAACATAGTAATTACATGCTGTACTACCTTTTGGCTGCTCACTCAACAATTATGTATTATTAGTAGAATCTGCTGTGGGAGTTAAATATATATATATTGAGGATCACATTATTAGGATAATGGAATAAAATGCAAATTAGAGAATATATTTCAAAGTAAGGGGACTTCACAGAAGGGAGGTGAAAATAAGCTATCATTGTAATCAGGATCTTCATGACACGAGCTTCATACAAATCAACTGTTTTAATTAGATCTCTACTTGGGCAGCCAAAATTGATCTGGGAAAGCTGCTACTTTTGCATTTATAAGGTGATGAACCTAGTGCAGTAAAATCCAGTATAAAACCTTATTTCTTACATTATTTACATGGCTGCCTATTCATAGAAAAAAAACTCAACTTCAAGCCGCTAATGAATGATTCATTTAACTCCAATTAATATTTTCCTAACTGGCTAACCACTGCCATTACTTCTTTTACCGATGGATGCATTACAAGGAGGGATCATAATTGAGAATACTGATGAGAACTAAACTGGAAAGAAGTTAATGGGTGCATATGATACTTATGTGCACCCTATATATCTTTAGATCCGTTCCCTGAATTCTTCTTGTTCAGTGTGAAAGACTAAAGAGGAATTGTACCTGCCTTTCATCTAATGCAAATATACCAGGTTCTGCTTTACCTTTATTTATTGCTGGGCAAGAAAGATGGTGAGCCAGAAAACAAAGAGAACAGGAGGTTTGCATGCAGACTCCTTGCCTCCTATGGAGCTTAGCATTATTTACTTCTTTGCTAACATAGAGAAAGAGGCTTAGAGGGAGATGAACCAAGTGCAATGATGGCAAACTTTTTGGGTGTCAAAAATTTAGAATAAGGCCTAACTCGATTCTACTGGCATCTCTCTTGCTCTTTCACACACACACACACACACACACACACACACACACACACACAAAGATAAGCACATATAAAAGAAACCATCCAGGCCACTCTGAAGTAGAAGCCAGGGCGGCAACACTGAGGCTGGGTCTGGGTCACTCATCCCTAGTGTTTGAAATAACTTCAGCCAATTAAAGAAACTTAGATCGATTAAAAACAAAAATAATTTATTGAAAAGAAATAATAATAGCAGTTTGTAAAGTGCGGAGGGTCTTAGGTTGAAAACCCAGCAAGCAGGTTCAAACCAAGAGCCCCACCCATAAATTCCAAAACATACATTATATACAGGTGTCATCTCAATGCCCAATTTCTCACTCATTGGATATGCCCTTAAGGGTTTGCAGCTAATCCTGGGATGTCTCCAGGGAAAATTATCTCCTTTATCTACCTATTCGTTTGGCAATGAAGCATTCTGCTACGTAGCATCCCATCTCCTAAGCGTTAAGGAATGTACTTTCAGCCTCCCCTCATCGGGCCCCTTTCTAGCTTCTAAAGATAAAAATTCAACATTCAAAGAGATTATAACAACCCCCCCTCCCATAACATAAAAAGGCATAACAATGGAGCATGTCAAAAGTATAAAAACAAAGCATGCAGATACAGAGATAACATAATTAGAAGGGACCCCGTAGGTCATCTAGTCCAACCTCATCATATTTTTTATTTTTGAATTCTTTATTTCTTACCCTAGTACCATTGTGCTACTCAAAAAGGTCATCTCACACCATTCCCCAAAATGTTTGAGTCTTGGGGAATAATGTGATTGCTCCGCACAGCCCAGTGCTCTCCAAGATCTGCTACATGGTGCTTACCTTGGGGTATATTCTCTTTCTCTTCACAGGCCCCTGTTGTCTTCCCAAGGCTGCTCCAAGTGGCATGAAGCCTTCGTTCTTGAAGCAGCTTTGAGAATGCTCTTCTGTGGCCTCTGTAGCCTCTCTAAATCATACAAGAACAGGGCGTACTTTTGACAAGAGTTGTTGAATGTCAGTGAATACTGGTATAAATGATGGCATGTCACCCAAAATGTCATGGCATGTCAGCTTTGACGTGCCTGTCGTTGGTTCACCATCACTGTACTAGTGCTTCTTAAGCCAAACTAGGCCCAATATTTGGAGCAGGTTGAATTGAAGCTTTAGATGTCATTTCTCTCCAAAACAGGGGAGCAAGATTTCTGTCCAAGGATATTTATTGTAAATTGAGACACGTGAAGACATTCTGCATTGTGTTTCTCTGGATTCACCCTCCATGTGGATCACTAAACATGTTAAAGGGGGAAACATATTTGGACTTTTCCAGAGCCTTGTCCAAGGATATGGAAAAGAACAGGAGCTTTCCAAACATATAAACCCTGTTCTTCAAACTGTGTTGGAAAGTGTAATTTTTGAGTGTTTATTTCTGTTGGATAGAGTGGGCTCAACTTAATAACCTGTAAATACATTTTATACATAACTTTTACAGGTTTTTTAGCTGCTTTGCAACCTCTATCTCTGATTCATATAGGTGTTCCTAACCACAACTCTGTTATTCTCACTCTAGACCAGCAGTTCTCAACCTGTGGGTCGTGACCCCTTTGGGGGTCGAATGACCTTTTCACAGGGGTCGCCGCACGTGCTAGCCCGCCATCTTGGAAATGCTCCCAGTTCGGCCATGCCTGTGGGTCGCCAGACAGCTGATAGCCACAGAAGCGGGAGACTTCGCCCACTCGCCCGGACACCGCCATTTGAGTTCTTTTACCCTCTGCGCATGCGCAGAACGCTTTGCACATGCGCAGAGGGTAAAAGAACTCAAATGGCGGCATCCGGGCGGGTGGGCGAAATCTCCCGCTTCCGTGGCTACCGGCTGTCCGGCGACCCGCAGGCACGGCCGAACTGGGAACATTTCACCCCTGGTGCCACGCCCCCTTTGCCACCTCATCGTATGCGGGGAGGGGGCGGGGCAGGGGTCACGGCGGCAAGGAGGGGGTCACGGGGGGTCACGGCATTAAAAAGGTTGAGAACCACTGCTCTAGACAGCTTCAATATTTTCACTTGTCAGACTTGCTTTTAGCCTAAAAGAAACTTTATTTTTAAACTTCTTGGAATTTAAGCACCTTAGTCAAGCTTTCCTCAAGGATGTCTGGTTTGTCCTTTTCAAGTTCTGCAATCTTTTCCATCAGCCAGCTTGCTCTGCAAATCTCTCTGATCCTGTTTGCTCTTGCAGGGTTCTCCAGCTCTGTCTCCAGTACACAAATTATAAGTATAACTCCAACAACCTCTTCCATGGGCTTTATAAATTGTTACCAAAAGGTAGAGGTCCCTGATAGCTAGTCCAATACAGGCCCACTGCAGTTGAGCAATCAATTTCATATCTTGTTCTTGGAAAAAAGTGGGAATGAATGATGCAACAAAGAATCTGAAAGCAATATCAAGAGACTATAAGCAGCTCAGCATGAAAGCCAAAGATCAGGGAGCACAGATAGTGTTTTCATCTGTGCTGCTGATGGAAGTCAGCATCCAATGACGGAATGGAGGATTTTAGAAGTAAACCACTGTCTTAAAGGATGGTGTGGATGAGAGAACTTTGGATTCCTAGAACACAATCTACATTATCTACATGGAGGGCTTCTGTCAAGGGATGGGCTGCACTATATACATATGAGATATACTGTAGTTGCCATTACCAAACTGTGGTGGGATGAAACTCATGACTTGAATGTACTGCTGGAATGATATATTCTGAAGAAACAGAAAGAAAGAGACCTAACAAAAGAAGAGGTGGAGTTGCATTATATGTAAGAAATCACTACACCTCTACAGAAATTCACAAAACCAAGGATGAAAGCCTCCTTGAATGTATATGGGTTAATGTAAAAGGAAAAAAAGAATGATGTTGCCATAGGTGTACACTACAGACCACCCAATCAAGTAGAGGAAATAGATGAACTTCTTGTTAATCAGTAAGCTACGGCATGCAGGAAACACACTACAGTAGTAATGAGGGTCTTTAACTACCCTGACAATTGGGAGACAAATTCTACACCAAGTGGGAGATCAAAAAGGTTCTTGGTGAGCCTAGCTGACAACTTTGTCATCCAAAAGGTAGAGGAGGGAACTAGAGGGTCAGTTATACTGGGCTTAATTCTTACTAACAGATTTGAAATTATAGAAGGGTTTGAAGTTGAGGAGAATGACCATGTCATACTGGAATTCAACATAAAGCAGGAACAAGTAATTGAACAAATTTGAACTATTGTCTTAGACTTTAAGAGAGCTGACTTCAACAACCTAAGAAAAAGTTTAGGAATGATTCCATGGATGGAAGTGCTAAAGGGGAAAACAAATCAAGATGCTCAGGAAACTGAAAAATAAAATTATAAAAGCCAAATTTAACACAATACCACAGAGAAAGAAAAACAAAAAAGCCCAGAGAAAGCCAGCATGGTTGCATAAAGAAATCTTTGACAAACTGAGAGAGAGAAAAAGAACAAGTATAATAAATAAAAAGGAATATATAACTAAAACAGAATACCATCAAATAGCCTGAATTTTCAAGGATGAAGTCAGGAAAAATAGGACTCAGAATGAGACTTGCAAGAAATGCTAAAAATAATTTTTAAAAGTTTCTTTTAACATGTAAGAAATAAAAGAGTCAAGATAACAATTGGTTCGCTAATGAGAGAAGATGGCAAGGAGGTGACAGGTAGCAGGGAGAAAGCAGAACTGCATAATTCATTCTTTGCAGCTGTCTTCACGCAAAAGGAAAAAAAAAATAATCCAACCTACCAAAAGCACCACTGTAGGAGACAGACTAGGCATGAAAATCAAAATAGGCAAGAAAATAGTAAGTGAACACCTATCCACTTTAGTTGAGTGGATCACCAGGACCAGATGATTCACATCCCAGAATTCCGAAGGAGCTGGTGGACATGTTCTTGGAACTAGTGAACATAATCTTTCAGAATCCCTGGAGCACAGGGAAACTACCAGAGGACTAAAAAAGAGCTGTTGTGGTTCCAATCTACACAAAAAAAGGAGGGGGAGTGAATCCAGGATACTACAGACGATCAGTCTTATATTAATACCTAGGAAGATCCTGGAAAAGATATTTAAGCAACACATTTGTAAGCATCTAGAAAAAACAAGACCATTAATACAACCATGGGTTTGACAAAAACAAATCATGCCAGACAAACCTTATTGCCTTGTTGGAAGATCACTAAAATAGTGAATAAGGGAAATGCTGTGCACATAGTTTATTTAGAAGGCATTTGACAAGGTAGACCACAGCCCACTTCTTGGTAAGATAGAACAATGTGGGATAGACAGCATGTGAGTTAGACAGCATCACCATCAGAGTCACAACTGGCTGACCACCTGCACTCAGTATGTAGTTCTCAGTGTAACTACCTGTACATCTACATGAAGGGAAGGATGCAGTGGGGTACCTCAAGATTCTGTCTCAAACTCAGTACTTTTCAATATCTTCATAAATGGTCTAGATCAGGGGTCTGCAACCTTAAACACTCAAAGAGCCACTTGGGCTCATTTCCCACAGAAAACAAAACAACGGGAGCCACAAAACCTGGGTGGGCATGGCCAACTCAAAGTCACTCACTCCCACCCAGTCACGACCCCCCCAGCCACACCTACCCAGGTTTTATGGCTCCCTGTGTTTTTTCTATGGGAAATAGGTATCTCCCTCTCTCTCTCTCTCCCTCTCCCTCCCTCCCTCCCTCCTCTCTCTCTCTCTCTCCCTCTCTCCCTCTCTCCCTCTCTCTCCCCCCCTCTCCCTCCATCTCCCCCCCTCCCTCTCTCTCTCCCTCTCCTAGAAGAGCAAATAGGGGTACAGAGAGGGGGTATTGGGTCTTCCCCCCACCCCACGCCAAAGGAAAGCCAGCTGGGCTTCTACTTCCCTCCTACCTTTCCCCCTTCCCCCTGCTCCCTTCTCCCCACTCAATCCTACTTTGGGACAGAGAAGCGCGCGCTGGAAACGCGTGTTGGGGCGACGTTGGAGCGCGTCTTCTGATCTTCTGGCACTCGCCTGCAACTCTCTGCGCTCCTCCAGGCCTGGCTTGCTGGGGGGGAGCAGCCCTGATGCCTCTGCTTCCCCCCCCCCACAGCTCCAGCCATCGCTGCCCGGGGAAGGAACAGGAAACAGAAAGTGGCGCGTTTCAAAGGCGGCGAACAGCATTCCACTGTGAGAGCCGGGCCAGGCCTCTCTGCCGTCCAACTCACCAATGGGGCCATCTCCCCCCTTATGGCTGTTGTGCTCGGTGGGGGAGGGGTGCTCTTCCCCACGCTGCCCCCTTATTTCTCTTGGCCCTGCCAACAAGGGAGGAGGAAGGCCAGGCTTGGGGGATGGCCCCCACCTCGCAAGATCTGCCTCCGCCATTCTCTCCCAGCCCTATTTGCTGGTGGCAACAGCAAATGTACCACAATGAAGGCGGAATGCTGTTGCCGTGCAAAGGCAAGTAGAGGGGCACTTCGCTCCCGCACTAAGGCTCCAGCCATGTCACTGCCATGACAGGATGATGGCTCTTTCATCCCTCTGCCATGACAGGGTGACAGGGAGCCACAGCAGAGGGCCCAAAGAGCCCCATGTGGCTCCAGAGCCGCAGGTTGCAGACCCCGGGTCTAGATCATCAAATTTGCAGACATCATCAAACTGAGGGGAATAGCTGACAATTTTAAATTCAGAGGGACCTTGACACTGGGCCCTATCCAACAAAATGCAATTTGTCGGTAAGAAAAGTAAGATCTTACACAGGCAAGGAAAGCCAAATACAGTTAAAGAATAAGAGGTACCTGCCTAAACAGTAGTGACTGTAAAAGGGATTTAGGTATCTTGGTAGACAACCATTTAAGTATGAGCCAGCAGTGTTCTGCAGCTGCCAAAAAGCCAATGCAGTCTTAGGTTACATCAACAGAGGGATATTTTCAAAATCACTTGAAGTGATAGTACTTGTACCCGGACTATCATTAAGTGTTGTACCTTATGATTCTTGACGAAGTTATCTTTTCTTTTATGTACACTGAGAGCATATGCACCAAGACAAATTCCTTGTGTGTCCAATCACACTTGGCCAATAAAAAATACTATTCTATTCTATTCTATTCTATTCTATTCTATTCTATTCTCTTCTATTCTATTCTATTCTATTCTATTGCTTTATACTGCACTGGGGAAACCAATTCTGGTCACCATGGTACAAAAAAGATTTTGAGACTCTAGAAAGAGTGCAGAGAAGAGCCACAAAGATGATAAGGGATCTGAAGGCTAAACCATATGATGAACTATTACAAGCACTGGGTATGTCTAGACTAATAGAAGAGAAAGAGTAGGTGTGATATGGTAGCAGTCTTCTAGTACTTGACAGGCTATCACAGAAAAGAGTGAGTCAACTTATTCTCCAAGACACCTGAGAACAGAACAAGAAGTAATGGGTGTAAGATCATTAAAGAGAGATCCAACCTAGAACTAAGAATTTTCCTGACAGTGAACACAATTAATTAGTGGAATGGCTTGTCTGCAGATGTTGTGGGTGCTCCAACACTGGAGGTTTTTAAGAAGGGATTGGACAGCCATTTATCCAGAATGGGTATAATATCTCAAACCATGAATAGGGGGTGGGACTAGATGACTTACAGCAGAGGTTTTCTGGGAGTTGAAGTCCACAAGTCTTAAAGTTGCCAAGTTTGGAGACTCCTGACTTACAGGGTCCCTTCAAACCAGGGGTGAAATGCTCCCGGTTTGCTCGTGCCTGTCGGTCGCTGTAGAGCCGGTCGGCAAGGTAGCGCGAGGCTCCACCCACCCGCCTGGATGCCACCATTTGGGTTCTTTTACCCTCTGTGCATGTGCAAAGCATTCTGTGCATGCGCAGAGGGTAAAAGAACCCAAACGCCGGCATCCGGGCGGGTGGGCGGAGCCTCGTGCTACCTTGGCGACAGGCACAAGCGAACCGGGAGCATTTCACCCCTGCTTCAAACCCCTATTTTTTTAATGTTCTATGTCCTCTGAGATGTCTTAATATGACAGGAAGCTTCTCGGTGTTTATGTGATACTTTGCATCATGGGGAAAAACTTTAATTTTGAAACCAATTCACAACTTTATACCAGTCAGGGCATCTCACCCTGCCACAAACCTTTCCTATGATAACTGCCCAGGTTGATGAGAAATTGTCAGGGTAATAATGATTGAATAGCTGAACCAGCTGCCATGATGCTGTAATGTGTACTACTGTAATGCTGTAATGATGATGCAATGGTATGAATGAGTCAGCAGGGTTATTTGACTGTTTCCACTTTAAGAGTCTGTATTATAAGAGAGGCCCTGTTGGGGCGTATCTCTCTCTGTTTGTGCTTCCGTGCTGTAAATTGCTGATTGATTGTTTGACCTTTGCCTAGTACCTGTATGTATATTCTTTTGTAGAGATAAACCACTATTGATAAATGCATCTGTTTGATGTTATTGCTCCTGGGTTGTCTCACATAGTCACACTGTGCACACTCTGACAGAAATTCATGAGGTTTTCATTTGAAGGCCATTTTTTTGTATTTCACACTTCCAAAACCAACATTTGTTTGAACATTGCACTGCAATTTTGTCAAAGGTAAAAAGAAACCAAAGATGGGTGTGTTGGTATATAAAATATGTATATCAGAAAAACCATACACAAATGTGTACTTTAAGAATAACAGACATGTAAACTTGCTTATTTCTTAAAAAAGCAAAGTGATGCAGAAAGAGAACAAAATGTACCATGCCTTCAACATTTTCTCCCTAATATTTTATCAATATAACCGACGGGGATACCTACTGGAGAGTCTTGTATTGGTTTAATTAACAAAAAGCTGGACTTTACAATTTGCTTTTTAAGTACTTTCCTGCCAACAACGTCCTGCTCAATTAACATGGAGATTGATAAAGTCTCCATTCATTTCTCCCTCTTTAGGGCTAGGATAGAAAATCTTTACTGAGTGTCAAAACCTGGCATTGAGAGGAATAAATTGTTATTTCAACTCTTAAAAAGTGATTTTTGGAAATACGTGGCTATGTATAAAGCTGGGAGATAAATCCTGTTCAACATTGCTGATGAATGTGATCATGTCACTATATAGCTGAAAATGAAGCATACTTGGAAGTAAAGGTGCCAAAATGGAAAAGCCATTATAGATGAATGAAACACATTACTAATAAAAATGAAGTCTGGCAGCATTTAGTATAATGTGTTTGTAATGATTTAATGAAAAAATTCCCTTTATGAGACTTTAACTATGCCCATTGGGATTTTAGCTGCAGCTAGTTGAAAGAAAATTCATAAAAAGCGATCAGAATAAATTCTTGGGGGGGGGGTTGACCCAGGAGAACTTTTCATTTGGCATGCTTTTGTACCAGATACAAAATGACAGAAATCTTACCATTATGCAAAATGAATGGATTTCACTGGAATGTTTGACATGCTGATGCTTACCTATCAAGTTCTAGGTTTTTCCGTTCATGTCAGCTCTTTGTGGTACAAGAAACCTACACCATGAGTAATAACACTACTTTTATTTTAAAGTTACAGTAATAGTGTCTTGCAATTCATAGCTGGCTGGAGAATTCTGGGAGTTGAAGTCCACAAGTCTTAAAGTTGCCAAGTTTGGGGACCCCTGCCATATGGTATGTCCCCTTTGTATGTCCCCTCTTGCCTTTACTCTCCAGGGAACTAGAGAAAATCCCTTCTGAAATGCTTTCTACACCCCATTCCTTCTGTGGCTGAGATGTGTCTTATCCAACTACCGGTATTGCCCTGGGTGCAATTCTTCTTCCTCTTGTATCTTGAAGATATTCCCATAGCCCATTACAAGACACTCTTTTTGATACTTTGCAGGATCTGATTCTGGGGTTATGATAGCTAACGGAAGCATCAGTCCTGGCATCGTGTAAGTGAAGTGTGCCTCATTTCAGACATACAATCTCGTTCACAAGTAGTTTATTGGTGAATAACAAACAGTCCGTTATAAAGGGAGGCAGAGAGTCGACTGTGCAAGCAAACTCATACACCAGAAAAGATATAAAAGTGCAAGATATTGTCTGAGAGTTCAGTTCACTGTCAGATGGAGCATGGCTTCAAAAAAATAAAATGTAGTTCACTACAGTCCAAGAGTTAAATGACAAGGAGGTTATTCAAAATAGTCTGAGTTAAAAAGACAACAATCAAGAAGCAGAAATAAGAGCATAAAACATAGAACATAAATCTGAGATTGGCAAATAATTTCTAATAAGATGATGGGCTACTTTTAAACAGATAGGTAAAGGTGTAGCTCAATAATAGCAATAGCAATAGCACTTAGACTTATATACCGCTTTACAGTGCTTTACAGCACTCTCTAAGCGGTTCACAGAGTCAGCATATTGCCCCCAACAATCTGGGTCCTCATTTTACCCACCTCAGAAGGATGGAAGGCTGAGTCAACCTTGAGCCGGTGAGATTTGAACCGCTGAACTGCTAAACAGTCAGCTGAAGTAGCCTGCAGTACTGCACTCTAACCACTGCGCCACCTCGGCTCTTAATAATGGCTATTAGCATTCTTGCTTCTCAAGAAACAGAACACCTTTGCTTGCCTCTCTGAAGTTGCCAATGCTTCCTGGGACCAGGGCTCTGCCAGGACTGGGACCATCTCATCTGACTCATCCTGGTGGTTTTCTTCTGAGTCAACTGCAGTGGCTGATTGTCTGCTGACTTTTGAAGCTGACAGCCTGACAGATCAGACCATTCAGAGTCAGCCACTGATTCCAAGGAGTCTAAATCCATATACAAGTGTAAGAGTTGATTTCCCAGCAGATGAAGGTGTTGGAGGCATTTACGTAAATGCCAACTGCAAACATTTTTGTTATTAGTGAAGATACCTGCCTTCTCACACATCATTAACATGAATGAATGAGTGAAAATAATTTCACTCAAATGTTCAAGAAGACAGATGTAATGAGTACAGAGGGTGATCTTGAAAGGCAGAGGAAAGATCTGTGACCAAGGCAACAATCAGTTAAATGAAGCTTGAGGCCAGAGAGGGAAGCGGTAGGCACTTTAAGAAAGATTTTGCTATAGTAACCCTATAATATAAGTACTGATAACTTTGGTTTCCTAGTCTGAACTGCCTCCAAGGGCTGACACATTCAGCAATGTGTCTTGCTTGCAAGATTCTGTTACTATACTGTAGCTGCTGGAATAAAAGTAGCTGTAGGACTACATAGGACCATTTTTTAGTCTGATCTACCTTATATGACTGACAATATATTAGTTCTAAGTGTAGTTCTTGTGATCTCGTCACTTTTCTCAAGAAATCTTGCTAAAGAGAACTCCATGAGACTCTTGCTTGAACAAGAATAGCTGTCAGTTTCAGAAAGCTGTCCAAGAACCTTACATGAAGCTTGATATTGTGTTGTCACTGAACTCAAAATGTGGCTTGTTCCTATCCAGGTGCTTAATTAATTGGAGCTAGCATTGCTAGAATAGTTCAATATAAAGGGTGGCAGGGAGCCAGCTGTGCAAGCACACCTATATTCCAGAAAAGATATGGGAGTGCAACAGTAGTGGGTTCTAAAACCCTTTACTACTGGTTCGCACGCGCGCACGACACTTCTGCGTATGCACAGAAGCGTCCCGGGCCGGTGGGCGGAGCCTCCCGCCACCGCCGCTACTGGTTCTAAGAACCGGTCCGAACCAGGAGCAACCCACCGCTGGAGTGCAAGATTATTATACTGAAGTCAGTATGAGATTGTCTTTGATTGCAATTCAGAAGCTATTGTTGATCTAGTTCATGGTTATTAATGCCATAATGACGAAGGTCATAGTGAGCAGTTAATTCTGGTTGTCCGGGATCTGAAGTGATTACCAGGTTGTTTCTTCATATCTGAAACTGAGACCAGATTATCTGAAAAAATACTTCCCATCCTATTTTTGGAGATTCTAAGGAAAGTGCTCTAAGGAAGGATCTTTTTGTGAATGATGCCGAGTAACAAACAGAAAGTATTGTCTTTGGAAGTTTGTCTGACATTTCTTAGCCTGACTTTTGATTTTGTGAGTGGTTTGTGTGTGCAGTATATACAATTTTAAAATTGCTTCTTTAATTATTATTGTTCTGATCTTGATTGATGCCTGTTCCTGGTTTGCTGAGTTTTTATAAAGGATTCTATATCAATTATGTTGTATAATATTACTGTGTTTCCCATCACTCTGAATGTGTTTTGCAAAAGAGTGGGATGACATTTCTGACAATGAATGAATGAGCGTTGCTTAATAAAATGTAAAAGAACTAATATGGGTGAGATGGGGATACCATGCATGTTTCTCTTTATACTTTATAACTTCATAACTTTATATTTCCGGAAATAGTAACTAAGGAAATTCTGTTTTGGGTCACCATTGTTCTTCTGTGGCTTTGTTGTGAAAATCAATATAGGCTGATATCACTGACATCTATGTCCATAGAGAGAGCGGAAGCTACAACTTTGTAAAAGAAAATGTTTCACTTCCCTCCTTCTTTTGTTAATTCAATACAAGGTTGAGGAATATAAAATGAGTTATCATTTTGCAAATTAAACAGAGCACTCAGCTAGAGTTGTCTGCTGTTTCAAAGGAAGAAATATGAGATTTTTAAAGCTAAATTTAATCACTTTGAAAAATACTCCTCTTTTCTTTATCAGGTTATGTTTTTGGCAACTCTTTAAGAGGTAACTTAATTGATGTCTTTGTCCTGCACTGTTCACAGTTCTGTGGAAGCTTCACAGAGTTAACTGTTTTGCTATTATTGTTATTCTTCTGCCACTTAATTGTTTCTTTTTAGTCCTCCAACACCCTCCTGCATGTACTTCCCTGTCCATGTTCCATGCTCACTGCTTGAGTGTGTAATAGGTCATTTTACCAATGACAAATCAATGGGGTTGAGTGATTATGTAATATCAATAGGATTTTTGATAAATGATACATGGAGGATTTGGGTTTTTTAGTTCTTTTGCTTGCCTTATTTATTTACTTATTGCCAAGAGATAAAAACAAAATTCACTAGCCACTAGTTCAATTGATAGGTTAAGTAATGTCTGTGTAGCTTCTATGTGTCAATATTTTGTTTCAATTTATCAAGAGGAAATCTCCCCCCCACTCTCTCTCACACACACATACATTTTAGCAGATCTATTTGGAAATCAAAACATTTTGTATGTGAGTTATTACTACCACTACTAATACTACCACTACTAATATTTTGAACCAATCCACTACAGAATGAAAGCATTTTCACTGAAGGCCAGGAACCATAATCTATCACAATAGTCCAGTGCCAATCTATAGATGGATATTTATTGAGTTCCTATTCTAGGAAGGATTCACTGGTCCAAGTCCAGCTTCATGTTAGTTCCCAGGTTTCCCCACTCCTAGTCCAGCTCCCTTAACCAGAAGGCCTCTGAATAGCAGATAGGTGTTCTTTAATAATAAAATGTGATCAGACTAACATAGATCCAGACTGTCAAAAGATTTGTGTTAATGTTCTGCCTTCTCTGTTGTTGGGTAATGGAACCCCATTAGTATGTGCCAATACTACTTAAATGAATGTTTTAATTTCAATTTTAGAAGAACAGCAAAGTATGGTTTATAACATTACAATTATGGTGAGGAGCTTATTGAGTGGACATTAGTTGGCTACCATATCTGAATCAGCAGCAAAATGATAGTAACTTCAGATTTGCTGTATGTCTGGATTACTGCAGACCAGATATGGTAGCCTAGTAGAAAAACTTCATTGCTCTATTTGGAAGAAAAAACATGGCAACCTTTACAAGAAATAACCATTCCCATGCCTTCCACTCTAACAATGTCCTTGGAGTAATGTAATTCATGGCCTAGTATTATGGTTAGAATGGAGTATTATTATAGGAATAAATGGCAGCAGCAACAATAACCACGAGAAGGAACTGAAGCTATTGCCACTCACTAGTGAGCCTTTATTTCTGAAATTTACAAATACTCCCACTAGAAAAAATTGACACAACCCACAAACTTACCAATTCTTTTTGGAAGTATTGGGGGGAAGGAGTCATTTGTGGCTTAAAATATTGGTACCTGACATGATCATTAATTAAAGTAGTAATTAATTAATTAAAGGTACCAATTCATTAAAATGCTGATAGGTGGAACAGCGTGTCTTCCTTAGCTTCCTCTTAGATAAAATGTGCAGTTGTTCCAGAGAAAAAAGTCAAAATGTTGTGTCTTTGGCTTAACAAAGCAAGTTTTGAGATTCTATTCTAAAAACTTTGAAACTAGAAATGTCATTTTGAAATTCCTTCACTTGGGATCATACATATGAAAAGCTAATTCTAATTCATTAAGCTTCTATTAAAACATGTCATACAATAGACTTCAAAATGTTAAACCTTCTTCTCTGAATTTTTGATATATCAACTTCATGATTACATTAATATTCTCTACCTGAACAATGGGGCTATGTATGCTAGGGACATTTCATTTTTAAGTTGAATTTACTGCATGTTAGGATTTAACCCAGGCTGTTCAGATGACCTGCCAATTCTCTAAATCGCTAAGGGGCAAATCCTCTTCAGGTTTTGCACTAATTGTAAACATCCAGAAAATCTGTCCCAAATCTTACTTCTTCATTGACTTTATTACCTGTGTGATAAGATATTCCCCTCCCATGACAAATTACCAAATAAATTTTGTACCTGAGATCCTAAATGGAAAACACTGTTAGTAAAACATGAACACTTTAGATGGTAACAGATTTATGAGTCTTGACAGTCTAATTTACAACTTGAGTGTTTGTACATTCAGTCTCTGGCCTTTGTCTATCAGGAGTGCCTATTAATTATCACATAAAATAAAGTCACGGTTTTCTAACTCAGCCCACAGGACCTAGCAAAACAGCAAAGTAAAGGGGGGAAAACACAATGCACAAATGAAGTTGTTAACTTTTTCATAAGTGAATGTTATTGGAGGCATTTGATAATGATACATCCTGGCTTTGATTTGACTACTCTAGGAGAAAATTTGTTTGTGATTTAAGCAAAGTAAAAAAAAAAAATCAAAAAAAAAAATTAAAGTCACAGTCGACTTTAAGTTAAGCACCTCCAGCATAAGATCCACTGAACTAAATGGAATTGTTAAACTGATCAACAGAATTTAAAAATGTTTAGTTTTTTAAAGATCAAAGAAGAGAGATGCAATCATTGTATTGCTAGGCATTTGACTTTTGAAGAGCAAGCAGCTTAGAAATAGTGTTCAGGTGAAAGGTCATTCAAGAGACACCATTTCTTTCACATTTATTCAAGAATTTTCTGGCTACTTACTTATAGTTTATTCAGCTTTGTAAATAAATTTTCTAAAAGGCACTAGAAATCTTTGGTGATCTTTTATGATGGTGTTCTCCTAAAGTGAATGCATAATAGCAACAACAGTAAAATAATGTTAGGTAAAGCAGTACCTGTTCTTCCCAATTGAGCACCAGATAAGCACTCATGGGCAGGGGTGGGTTCTAACTTACCTCGCTGCCGGTTCGCTTCCTCCCACGCCGCATGGCCGCGCATGTGCAGTGACAAAAAATCCAAAACAATTCCCCCAAAAAAGCCAAAAACAAGATGGTGACGCATGTGCAGTGCCGGAAACTCAGCTTCTATGCATGCACAGAAGAAAAAAAATAAAAAAAAAATTCCAAATTTTTTTTAAAAAAAAAAATCCCAAAAAAAGATGACCCCTCCCCCCGAGCGGCACCGACCAAACCGGCTCCATGATGTCACCAGCAGGTTGCTACCGGTTCGGGCAAACCGGTCTGAATTGGGAGAAACCCACCTCTGCTCATGGGTCTTCTAGATCAGGGGTCTCCAACCTTGGCAACTTTAAGACTTGTGGACTTCAACTCCCAGAATTCCTCAGCCAGCTTTGCCCTGTTCTAGATAACATTTCTTTATCTCCTTGGTTACATTACAAGCTATATGAGACATTTCTTTCCTCACTCAGGCTGGTAGTAGCTACCAGATCTCTACAGAATACCTTCCTAGCATAAGCATCCACGGGAAAGCCTCCTTCACTTGTAGCTAATCAGAAATCTAGGCAAAATGTTATATTATCATTGGACACCACACAGTTGGGGACAGCTCAATCATTTGACAAGTGTGGAAGCTGCCTTTAGCAACACATCTAAAGCATAGAGGTGTAATAATAAAAATAATAAAAAATAGACAACTTAGAACTACGTCGCCTTAGAACCGATCTAAATGTAGTTCATAAAATTATCTGCCACAATGTCCTACCTGTCAATGACTACTTCAGCTTCAACCACAACAATACACGAGCACACAATAGATACAAACTTAATGTAAACCGCTCCAAACTCGACTGCAGAAAATACGACTTCAGCAACAGAGTGATCAATGCCTGGAATTCACTACCTGACTCTGTGGTTTCTTCCCCAAACCCAAAAAACTTTAACCTTAGACTGTCTACTGTCGACCTCACCCCATTCCTAAGAGGTCTGTAAGGGGCGTGCATAAGCGCACCAGCGTGCCTACCGTCCCTGTCCTACTGTCCTATTGTCCCCATCTATCTGTATTCACTTTGATTATGTTTATGTTTATGCCTATACCTGCTATCTTGTACGTTTGACAAACAAATAAATAAATAAAATAAATAAATAAAATTGCACCACCTTTTCCCTGCCATTTGCATGCACAATGTTAGTTCCCATGTATTTGTTTCCCTGTGCCATAAATTTAAAGTGATAATTTGACAGCAAAATTATGAAAGGTTTTTGAGGAACTGCATTGTACCTCTTCTCTGTTCAAAACTGTCACAACGAGGAATGGGAAGGTTCTGCATTACAACATGGGACAGAGAGACACTGAAATTGTGCAACACAAAGAGAATCATGCCTCTTCCCAGTAGCATTCTGCTGGTTGGATGCAAACTAATACTACAACTATTCATCCCAGCATTTCTTTGCATGGGTAGGTCCATTTGTATTAAAAAAAGAAAAAGCAGAGAAAAATTAGACAGATTTTTGTGATTCTTCAGTAAGACTTGCAAGCAAACATCTGTCAGATGTACAATATTCTTCTCTCCCTGCTCGAGCTGGAATTTCCTGCTGAAATACAGACAAGATCTGCCATTTACTGTGACCTTTTGATATGAATATGATACAGGGGAGGGGAGGGAAGTGTCAGACTAAACTGTCGGACTAAGCTCTTGCATATTTTGAAAAACTGAAAGCTCTTATTGCAGTGTATCTCAACCTTGACGACTTAAAGATGTATGGACTTCAACTCCCAGAAATCCCCAGCCAGTAAGGCTAGCTGGGGAATACTGGGAGTTTGAAGTCCATACATCTTCAAGTCGTCAAAGTTGAGAAACACAATTTCATACAGTTCTAGCTCCAGCATGTGCAGAAGTGGACTAGTAAGGAAGCATTTCTGCATTTCTTATTAATGAATTGAAGGAATGGGGGGGGGGGAAAGGTCGGGGGTAGGATTTCAATCACATCACCATGGCTGACATCTTGTTTTTTGACATATGTCCATAGACACCTCTGAAAGTGGCTAGGTACAATTTTACATTTCAATGCATCTCTAGCAAAAAGGGGAAATCTTGACAGATGTTTCATATTTAATTATTTAAAAGTATGAATTTCTGAGATCAGCTGATTGTTTTTATAAAGAAGACAACTCAAAATGCAAATCTGCATTGTTATAAAGCTATATGCTCTCTCCAAACAAGGATTACTCATATTTCCTTATTTTTTACTTCTGGATAATATATTACAACCCTTGATTCAAGCTAATCAGTACAAGCAGAATGTGGACACCATGGGATAGAGATGTAAACAATTGAAAATACATTTTTATATTCTACTTAAAATAGTATTTTAAGCAATGTAGCATGGCCTTGTTATTTTTTAAAAATCTGTACTAATTCAGAATAAAAGTACAATCTGGTCAAATGAATGAATGCAGTCATTGGGTCCATCACAAGCCACTTTTTTGCTACTGGGTCCATTCTTAAGATGGCATTTTACATCTGAACCTACTAATACATGACAAGTTTGGCTAAACCATCACTGATTAGTCTTATAATCTGCTATCTGTACCAATTGCCACATTGCACACTATTGTCTAGAATTCTGAACACCCTAGTCTTGTTCCTTCAAAGTTTTTCAAATGATGCCTTAGGAATACAAGTAACTCCTGCACCACTCCTAGAGTACATCATTCTGAGGACCTCTTCAGATCAACATTTATAGGAGAGGTGATTGTTGCTTCCAGAGCATAAGAGAAAACATAGAACATAAAACCATAGAGCTGGAAGAGACCTCAGGGGTGTTTTATTCCAACCCCTTGCTTATAACATCTCAGCCAAATGGTTGTCCAGTCTATTTTTGAAAACCTCCAGTGATGGAGCACCACAACTCCGAGAAGCAGTAACAGTGTTGAGATTAATGCTCTAGGCACTTGGGTAGCCCTAATAAGCATTAAGAAAAATATCTCTAAATAAGGTCCCATATCAGAGGTGAAATGCTACCGGTTCGGCCCAGTACAGGCGTACCGGTAGTGGCGCCCACCGGTGGTTTGGAGAACCGGTAGCGACGGCAGCACGAGGCTCTGCCCACCTGCCTGGACGTCACCATTTTCTTGTTTTTACCCTCTACGTATGCGCAAAGCGTTCTGTGCATGCACAGAGGGTGAAAAAGCCTATGTGCGAGCGGAGCACGAGTCAAAAAGCGTGCGCGCTTCCGAACCGGTAGGGAAGGTAAGTAGATTTCACCGCTGTCCCATATCCTATTCTTTATATTAATTTCAAAGTTTCATGCCAGATTTTTGAGTTAATTTAGCCCCCACCAAAAGAGCCATGCCACTCAAATTACCAACTTTCATTTTTTAAAGACAGCTTGTGTCTTGCCTTAAGGCTAGTAACCTTTTTGGGCTAGTGAGAATATTTGGCATTCTGAGAGCATGTTGTGCGAGTATCACAAAACAGCTGTGACAATAGAGTATAAGACTCACATTTTAATGACATTCTATCTAGTAACCTGAAAATCAAACCTCAGCTTATCTTGGCCCCTTTCTCAGGTGGTGAGCATATTTTACAAAGCACTGGCCTGTGCCATTCACCAATCTTTGTTTTCTAAGAATCTCTAGGACATTGTGATATATACATGGGATAAATAGGGATAATTCTTATTGCATTTATATTTAGAATTCTTTATGGGCCAAGTGTGATTGGACACACAAGGAATTTGTCTTTGGTGCATATGCTCTCAGTGTACATAAAAAGGCAAGATAGATTCGTCAAGAATCATAAGGTACAACACTTAATGATAGTCATAGGGTAATCAAATAAGCAATCAAATCATACTAGGAAACAATCAATATAAATCGTAAGGATACAAGCAACAAAGTTACAGTCATGCAGTCATAACTGGGAGGAGAT
>QLTV01002132.1:2157986-2170622 GCA_003457575.1 Thermophis baileyi
TATCTATCTATCTATCTATCTATCTATCTATCCATCCATCCATCCATCCATCCATCTATCATCTATCCATCCATCATCTATCTATCTATCTATCTATCTATCTATCTATCTATCTATCTATCTATCTATCTATCTATCTATCTATCTATCTATCATCTATCTTTGTTCAGAATGAATGAGTTATTTAATTAAATTTAAGGGAAATTGTTCATACATGGCAAGAAATTTCTTCTTCTCAAGTTAAGGAATGCATGATTCTTAGTAACAATTAAAATTGCTTTCTAGTCTAAAAATGAGAAAATGGGATCCTAAATTTTTGTAAGATCAAGATGTAATAAGTTAAAGTGAATTAATATTACACTGCATGGTTCTTAGTTTTTTTTAAAAAAACATTTTACATTTAATTTAATTATTTTATTCATTAGAATGTGAATAGTTTTTTTTTTAATGTACAATTACTGATTTTGCTGTTGCACTTCTTGGTTGCTATATTTTGTAATTATATATATTCATGCCTTTGGAAAAGAAATACACAAAATTATTGTGGAAGTTGTACTGAATTCAAAGGAGTTCTTAGGAAAATAGTGATGTATGAATTGTCTTGAATTTGATTTGAACTTGGATCATGGATTGCCAACCTATAATTAATAACCTCATGCTTGAAAAGACTTCATTCTGCTGAAACTAGGTTCATGATGTTTTTCACATGACCATTTTGTCAAAGCTTAAAAACTGTAGTTTAAGAAAAGAGAATGGTGGGAATTTTGATTTTTCCCTCAATCAAAGCCATAAGTGTGTTACAACTTTCATATGTGTTAAATTGCTGATTGGTGGCCTGTAATAAATTTTAGGCTTATAGATTGTAGATAGAGAACTAGTGGACTTACTATAGGGTATATTATAGCTAACAAAAGATTTACTGTTAGACCTGTCTCCCAATTTTATAATCACTACCCTTTTTCCTATTGTCAACATCATTTAACTGCATCAACTTTGTTCTTGATTCTGGTAATCATCAATTCCTACCTTTTGACCCATTATACCATACTTCTGCATAAGACCATGCATCTATGTCCACCAGTGTGTGCCCATTATTGGAAGCTTATTATGGATAATGTTCTGCATACCATAGATGATGCCTATACTTGTGAATGTGTAAATAGTGGCAATATGGGTCTGTAGACATTAGGGGTCAAGAACGGCACAGGCCCAGTTCCCCAAGCTTGAGCAAAACTTTGAAAAAAAAATGTGTTTGTCAAATATTTGATTGAAGTGTCCCAATTTGTAAGAAGTGGAATTGCCACACCATTTTCATTTTGCTTAACCAAGTTAGTTCTGTGAATTCCCAGCAGTGCTTACAACTCTCATTTAAAAATGCAACATACCAATTACATTATCACAAGTGTCTTGTTGACGTGGATCACCCCTGTCTAACATACCTCTATCAAATAAACCCCTGGGAGGGAATTGGAAGACAATTCCTTTGAATTGGAACAGTATTATTTTGATAGAATTACTTCACTATCAAAAACTTATTATACTTTTCATAATGGACATCCAAATCAGGTTATATAAATAAATCTAAATCCAGTTCATATTAGTTTAATTATTTTCCATTCAAAATATTTCTATCATCTTTCCATCCATCATCTATCTATCTATCTATCTATCTATCTATCTATCTATCTATCTATCTATCTATCTATCTATCTATCTATCTATCTATCTATCTATCTATCTATCTATCTATCTATCTATCTATCTGATCTATCATCTATCTATCTTCTTTTTTCTCTCTCTATCCCTCCCTCCCCCCTCCCACCCTCTCTCCATCTTTGGCCATAACAAAGTTTTTGTGTGCAATAAATTGTTTCCATGTCTTTTTGTGATGGATTGTTTCCAATTGCTTGATTCTCGGTGATTTCTCTGTTTGAATACAAAAAGGAAGATTTAACATGCACTGTTCATTGCTGCCAGTTCACGCTGAGAAGGGGTCCACTTGGGTGGATGGTGCCTCTTCACTTCTACTGACCTCTGTGGAGAATTATTTTACTCTCTCTGATGCAGTCACATATCCATTTGTGACTTCCACTCCAGTGATACAGATAGTGTCACAAATGTGAGGAGACAGTTAAAAACCAGCACCGTAAAGGGGGGGGAGGAATGGAAGGGAGCAATGCAAATGAAATTGCTTACAAAGCAATTGGTCTTTCATTATTGCACTACTTATCTGCCATTTTCACTTTGCCGCTCACTGGGCTGCAGATTATATTCTTTTCTGAAAGGTGCAGTTAAGCACACAGCAGTTCACATTATTATGGGCTAGTTGGCATTTATCTTTCAAGGATATGCTTTTGTATTTTCATAGCTATTTGGGAGAACAGGACAGTAATCCAGCAATATATGGTCCATAAATGGCAAACTTTAATGAAATATAATATTGTTGGCACTGGGGAGTTTTCAACTAGATCTAAATAAACTAAACTTCATTTTTAAACAACAGAATATTGGTAAACAAAATCCAGATCAGCTTTACACAGGAAGCACCAATGTAGAAAAATAGCATTTTAAAGGTATGCAGAATATATATACTGTAGGAGAGGGTGGGGAGAGAGAAAGAGAGAGAGAGAACAAATAAATGAACTTGCTGGTGTCTTACAGATGTGATAGATTACAACTTTCCCAGCCAGCATCTGGAAAACCTTGGCTTGAAAAAGACTGGAACAGCGCATTCAAGTGTTTGATATATTTTAAGTAGGTTTATCTATATGTTTAGTATAGTGAATGTATAGTGAGGAGGTGTAATGAAAAATTGACAGTGAAAGGGAAGCAATTTATCTAAAGCCACTTAATAAATTCATAGGACAAGATTCAAACCACAGACTTCCTGACTCATCAGTCCCTTGAATTATTTGATTCAGTCCTGGTGAATTCAGAAATAAAGCCTATTACATTGAGTTCGATTTATACATATGCATACATGCACACACACACACACACATCATACAAGAATGAAGCATTGATTAAGTAGCAAATCTCTATCAAGGTGGACTCACAAGATACCAATGACAGAAGGCGATTCAAATATTCAGATAAATGTGGGCCATATCTGGACCAATGCTTACATGCTCTACAATCAAAGAGTTATTTCAACTGATTGTTGGTCAAATTTATAATAAAAACTCTGCCATTAATATTTCAACCTGGAGAGTTCTAAAATAAAATATTTATTAACTTTTAGATAGAAAGTTAAATACTTTTAGAAAGTATAATTACATATATTTATGTTACCAAAACACAAACACACACACACACACATACATACACACCATGGTTCACATTTTGTTTATAGTTCAATAAAGAACAGGTTGAAAAGAAAACATATTTTTACTCTTCAAAGGAGATGTGTATGGAGATTCTCAGTCACCATAGTCATGGTTGTCCCAAAAGTGCTTTCCCCTCCCCCCCAAAAAGGCAACTGGACTTCCTTTGTTTTTCCTTCTTAGATGAGAAACGAAACATCTCCAAGGAAAAACAAAGAAACACCAGTTGAGCACCTTTTATCTTTGATTTCAAAGATTAAAAAAATGAGAGGTGTGAAAGGAACAAAACTACCGTATTTTTCGGAGTATAAGACGCACCGGAGTATAAGACGCACCTTAGTTTTGGGGGAGGAAAACAAGAAAAAAAAATCTGCCTCTGCCTCTCAGCAAACAGCAAACAGTACAGATGATATACACTGTTTGCTGTGTATTTCTGTGCATGTGTGCCTGACCCATAGAAATAGCAAAGAATTGGAGAAATGTACATTATGGCAGTATATTAATGGCAGAAAGTTTTCTTAAATGTAGTCACATTAACTCCTCCCAATTATTTAAATAAATCTACTCCAAACATGACTAAGCCAGGGTTTAACTCAGCTGCCTTATTTTAATACTAAAACAGGACACTGTTACATTTCAGATTATACTTGTACAGATGCTGTTAAAACTGTTGTGGCTTTCTGGGAGTATACATATTATTCTGCTATTTAAAAGAAGATACAAATTGTCTCTGCCTCCCAGCAATTTGCCTCCTTGCAGTTCTAGTTTCACTTTCATTGTTTCACGTGGGCCTGCCTGCAGCCTCTCAGCTGATGGTCGGGAGGCCGATAATCAGTTCTTTGTGCTTCTCAGGCTCTGCACTGTTTGCAGCAAGGAGGTAAATTGCTGGGAGGCAGAAGCCAAAGAGTGGGGGTGGCTGGGTGGGGCTACATTCGGTGTATAAGACGCACCCAAGTTTTCACCCTCTTTTTGGGAGTAAAAAGGTGCGTCTTATACTCTGAAAAATACGGTAAGTTCCTTACTTTTAATCCTAATGTTTTTAAAGTGTGTAATTTTGACCAAAATACTCCAGCTATACTCCACATCCACTATCCAGACTTTTTTGTCTTCCTGATTGACAATTGTTAAGTCTGGGGCAGGTGCTTGTTTGTTTAAATTCTAAAGTCCCAGAGCACTTTATTGTCTTTATTTTCTAGTACTATATCTACTTCTTGCTTGAAGGCAAATGCTTGCAGATATTCAAGTGTACCATAGTTGCCATTTTGTCATGCTGTTGTTTGTAGTCAGTCTATGTCAGTGATGGCAAACCAGGAAAGCCTCCTGAAGCCTGGGGAGGGTGAAAAACAGCCCAACAGCCCAACCAGAAGTTTGTTTCCGATCTGGAAGTTGGGCCATTGGGCCATTTTTCACCCTCCTCAGGCTTCAGGAAAGCCTCCTGAAGTCTGGGGAGGGTGAAAAACAGCCCAATGGCCCAACCAGAAGTTTGTTTCTGAACTGGAAGTTGGGCCGTTAGGTCCGTTTTTCACCATTCACAGGCTCCGGAGGCCTTCCTGAAGCCTGGGGAAGGCGAAAACGACCTCCCCCCCGCCCTCCAGAAGGCCGAAAATCAGCTGGAATCCGTTTTTCACCATCCACAGGCTCCAGAAGCTTCAGTGAGTCCTGCGCGCATGTGTGAGGGGGCAGCATGGGGGGTTGTGTGCACATGCGTGGGGGGAGGGCATTGCATTATGGGTGTGGGCACGCACGCACGCGCCCTTTTGGCACCCGAGCAAAAAAAGGTTCGCCATCACTGGTCTATGTGATCTGACCTTAGCATGTTGATATTATTTTTCAGCCTGATCTTTTTTGTGGTGCACTCTTTGGGTTTTTTTTTTCCTCTGTTGATTTTTGCATCCCTGGTATCAGTTATAACATTAGTCAAGCTTTACATAATTGTTTGTTTTTTTTTTGCATTGAGATGGTACTTATATTTGATATTACAATATTGGCATCTTTTAATACTTGTGCTAGCTGTTTCTTTGGAATAAGCTTCAGTTAAGCAGTCTTATTCTAATGTTTTTGTGCTGTTCTAGATGCTCAGCTTTTCTTTTTTTAATTCTTCTTTTTCAGTTAGAGGGCTCTGTTCTTTCTAGGGAGAAAGCAGAAGAGGGGGTGCCTGGTTTGGAAATGAAAATGATTCAATAACTATGTTAGCTTCTTGTACTGCTGATTCCTCCTGGTTTGACTCTATAGTCTGAATTACTTCGAGTAAGGCTTTGATTTCTATGCCTTGAGTAGACCTTTGCAGTTCCTCCAATTCTACCTCTGTAAATCCTGAAATTCATTGACAACCCCGAAGCTGTTCTGGCTATGGGAGATTTCCTTTTCCTTTTCTGTAGTTCTATTAGGGGTTCTTTCACTTTGCTTCAGGCTTGACGAAGCTTGGAGCTGAGGAAGGGGGGTTGTAACTAAAACAAACTAGTTTATTCCTAGGTCAAGGACATTCCAACTGCTGGCTGGCTGGAGGTGGAGGAAGGAGTTGCCAGGTAACCAGCCAGTTCCTGGATTGGATAATGAGATTTATTGTTTTGGGAGAAAGTGAAACTTTTGCTTTTATCTAGGTGGAAAGCCCAGAAAAGCTTAGAGTTGGCTTTCCACCAGTTGATGCCAAGATGATGTCTCCAAAATAAAAACCGAGAATCTGCCTCGGAGTTCTGTTTTGAAATGGGGTAATTTCTTGGAACCCTGACATTCATATTATAAATCAATATTAATCCGCTAGTCTCTGTTCTTTAATTTATGAAATTGGATGTTGTTCTTTCTTGAACTGGTGCATTCTTTTCAGATATCCTCTCCTTGTGGACTTTATTTGTAATAACAGATCATTATTTCTATCGTTTCAATCTTTATATATTTGCTTGAAAGAAAACACCTTTTCTTCCAGTAGACCTATAGCTGCTGGCCGTGGTTGCTCAGTCAACTGATTATCTGGCAGCCCATTTATTATCAGAGGTCCAGGAACTCCAACACTTACTGTGGTCCTTATTGACCCAGGCAGTGACTGATCCAATATGAGTTTCTGTAAATTATGTCTCACCATATGGTTTACGGGAGAGACAATCTTAATCTGCATCCTCTGATGAGACCTATGTAGATTGAAGCTCTGGCAAAGTTCTCATCTTCCTCAGAGAACACAGATCCACACCAAGATAATTCCTCACTAGGAGTTATTACTATTATTCATTGCACAAACAGCCAGATATTTAGACTGGATTTGGCATATTTATCCACCTATCGAGTCTTTCCCAAGGACTTGAGATAGGCAGATGCTGTTATTTGATGGCATTGAAGGCATCGCGTAAGATGCAAGCTGTTTCCAGTAAAGCTACTTTTTGCAGTTGATTGATGTTGATTTTTGCCAGTGTTGATAACACTCAAGTAGTGCTGCAGTTACTGTTGTTATTATTGTTATTGCTGTTGTTATTATTAATTAATTCCACCTCTACTGGTCATTCTGTATTTATCTTCTCCCAAATATCTTCTACACATGTATTTATATGGCTGCTTTGTCCCATCATGCTGCATCCATGACTTTTATAGAATTCAGAAGCATTCCATGACAATAGATAATTCAAATTAATTGCTAATTTCACTTATTTTCCTAGTAATATATGTTTATGCAGTTATAAACGAAGAACATAATCCCACTTTTCAGGGGAAATAGACATTCATAAGATCAAACATTAAAGCTATGAATAATCACCAATGAAGTTCACCAGCTTCTTTAGGGAATAGCATGTGTATATTCTCTCTCCAGGGACGCGGTGGCTCAGTGGCTAAGATGCTGAGCTTGTCGATTAGAAGGTTGGCAGTTCAGCGGTTTGAATCCCTAGCACCGCGTAACGGAGTGAGCTCCCGTTACTTGTTCCAGCTTCTGCCAACCTAGCAGTTTGAAAGCGCGTAAAAAATGCAAGAAGAAAAATAGGGACCACTTTGGTGGGAAGGTAACAGCGCTCCGGCATTTAGTCATGCTGGCCACATGACCATGGAGACGTCTTTGGACAGCGCTGGCTCTTTGGCTTAGAAACGTAGATGAGCACCACCCTCTAGAGCCGGAAACGACTAGCACGCATGTGCGGGCGAACCTTTACCTTTACCTATTCTCTCTCCATTGCTCTATATTACACTGAAAATGCAAGGTGCTTTTACTAATTGTGTGGAGAAAGTCTCACCATCAAAGTTCATAATTTACTTCTAATGGCTCATAAATACCTCCTGTTCTTTCAGGACACATCTAAAGATCTGATTATTGCATATACAATGAAATCAATGGGATGTGTCTGATAAGACAAAAAAGTAAATTTACTTACACCATTTGAATATCAACTACTTGTAATTATATAACATTATATAGATTGGGTAAAAGGCTTAAGGATTGTAACCTTAGGAAGTGTTCAATACTGCATCTTTTTGTGACATCAGTGTAGTAATTCAATGTGCCATTATGTGAAAAAAGATCTATCTTTCCTTTGTGAGTTTAGGATAGTCATCTATTAAAATGCTGGCATTTTAGCTGCAGAATATTGTGGGAATATAAGAGTTATGGAGAAAGCAAAATTATCCTGGTTTTTCCGAATCTTTACAATTGTTCCAAGCGGCCCCAGTAGGATGGGAGATTGGAAGTTTCATGCACCATTTGACTCATCTATTTCTTCTCTGAAAGTTATCAGCTTTCTGAGGGCATAATGGGGATAAGAAAATAACACCATATTACGAAGCCTGTAGAGATTGTGTATATGTGTGTTTGCATAAGTCTATGCAGTTAAAATATATGTAAATGTTCTACATGCTCAGAAATAATATATTCACTCTCTCTTCCCACCCCTTTGCTTCCCTCTCCCTTAGCATTTATGTTTAGTTATGCAAATGGGTTCATAAATATGCATAACTCTCAAGATATATATTCTGTGTACATAAGTGAACAGTCATAAGTGGAAGCAATACATGGCAGGGTTTTGATATGCTATATATTACACTTGAGTAAAACTCGGGGGCAACATAATTTGTTTTAATGCCTAAAGAGCAAGGTGTTACCCCTTTACTCCAAGGGTAAAAATTGATGGGCCAGATTGTTGAATCTTACTTCATGGCAGACAAGGGAAGACTTTCCACCATATGTGATTTAGAAGGCTTGGGCCTCCATAGATTTATTGTCCAACCTTCAGAGTTTAGTAGAAGCAGCTGGCTCATTTTGCACACTCCAACACTCAGCAGTTCACTTGGAATCTTGCACTAGGAACTTTTCTCCATATTATATACATTGTTGCAAAAGTTCACCCGATGACCAGGAACACACTCGTAAAAACAGATGGTATAGTAGTCCATCAATAGAGAATGAACTGTTTTGAGAGTTAGCATGATGGGGTTTGGAAACGATTAGATGCAGAGTATATAAATCAGCCTTGCTCATCTCTTTTAGATCTGCTCTTTTATTTTCAGTCCTGCTGCTCTTGGCCTGGCCTTTCATAAATTCAGCTGAAGATGAGATACAGTACCTCCAATCCCAATATTTCAATCCTATTTCCCTTCCATGCATTTATTCAGCACACAGAAGAAGGCATAAGAACAGGACTGCAGTCGCTTTTGAAGTTGACTCCCCTTCTCCCAGTGTCTGCAGAACACAGATTTACTGGTCCCAAATCAGGTCAACCTCAATGGATTTATTACTGAGCCTATCCATTTCACACTCACACAGGTTTCCAACCTTTTCATTCAACTGTTCCATAACATTCTCTTTGCTTCTGGTGTGAATAAACACACCAGCTATTTCTGAGCATTCATGCTATGTATTCAGCCCCAGGCTGAGCCACAGATGGAAGCTAAATGCTGACTATGTGAGAATTTTATTCATGTAATATCTGCTGCATTTTTAAAGCTGGAAATCTTGCCTGCACGCTCATCAGCAGACAAAGCCACCTAGTGCCTCTTCCAGGAGATCAGAGCTCAACCCTTAGGGCATGTTAAATGCTAAATCCAGAACAGTAGACAGAATGATCAGTTGTTGCAGTTACACAAGCATCCTGAGAAATTTGCTCAATGAGGTTTTGATAATTTATTGCAAATAACGCGTCTCTATTTTTTAATATCTAAATTTGGAAAAAAAATGTATGAGAAGCTAAGCAGACTATTTTAAAAGCAGAAAAAAGTCCTCATGGGAGATCATAATGTTGATGAATAGGTAATGCAGCCCAAGTGTACACAACTTTATTCGTAAGTGCTAATGTGCTAAAATGTAGTTGATTAGTTTGCAATTCAGGATACTGTGTGAATCCAGACAATTGGATTAATTTGACAAAATTATAGCTCAGTGAACCATAGAGTAGTGGATTGTATGACCACAGTTATTTCGCTCATGGGTTATACACCCTGGGCTGTGAAAAACTTTATAAATCAATGCTTGGGAGTAGGACAGTACATATGACATCTTTCCATGTCATTAAGGCACCTGGTTTCCCCCCCCCCACTTTTGCTTGCAGTGACAACTAAAAGCAGTATCCGAGGCAGTCTTGCATTTGCAGAAAAAGAAGCGGTTGCTTTAATGCTTCAAAAAGAATTGCTGCATATCTATTCCTGTCTTTTAAAGCGCTTTTTGAAGGATCCTACACTTAATAACTGTTTAAGAAACAGAACACAATAATAGAATCAGTCAAAGTTAAGCCCAGCAACAGCCCAAAGAAAATAAGGCAGCCCCTCCATTTTTATTCATCTAGCTACAAGCTAACTGCTTCTTAAACAGAGCTTAACACCTACACTTTTTACTCTTTGTCTGTAATGCACTTTACAGTGAAAACCCACATTATTTTGTCAGTGCTGATGGCAATATCATTACTACATATAGGAAGATATAAATTTGACTGTGTTTTTCCCCTCGTTATCTATTTCAAGTTAGACAGATATTTGTTTCAATTGTAAACGCCTGTGACCCCATGCATGGAGGAACAGACCGATAATAGATAGACAGATATACTTTTACTTTAAGACTTTCTGTCATGAGTAACATCTTGAAGATAAATTGTTCGCATGTTAGAACAAGTGTGTTTCAATGTACCATGGTTGGCTAGGTCCTAGAAAATAACAAAACATATATCCCAGTCAAAGAACACAAACCGAGCCCTAATATTTATTTATTTATTTATTTATTTATTTATTTATTTATTTATTTATTTATTTATTTATTTATTTATTTATTTATTTATTTATTTATTTATTGCATTTTTATGCCGCCCAACTCCCAAGGGACTCTGGGCGGCTTACAACAGAAGTATAAAAACATTAAAACAATATAAATATTAAAAAAACGATTTAAAAAGCCATAAACACCAAATATTATAGATAATATACTATCTGATGACCAAAATGCAGATGTACTATGTCTTTGATCTCGCTCTTCCTTTTCACAGATGTTTTAAGGTCAGCATTGATTCTGTCTGAGCATTGATTCTGTCCAGGGGTGGGTTCCGGTTTTCATTGCTGCCGGTTCGCTGAGTGCGTGCTTTGCTGCACGCTTCGCTGCGCGCGCGTGTGCAGTTCAGAGGAAATAGAACTTCCACATTGCAAACTAGGCAAGGAGCACGGAAAACAGCTGCGGAGCGGCAATTCAATCTGCCGCCCCTGATCAGCTGGGCTTTGGAAGCAGAGATAAAGGTCAGTATAACCCAGGGGCGGCCGGGCGGGCCCACTTTCACGGATACAGAGAACCGGTTCTCTCTCGGCTTGGAGTCAGAGCTACCAGTTCTAAAGAACCGGTCCGAACCCGCAGCAACCCACCACTGATTCTGTCTCAGCCTAAATCATAGCAAGAAACTTTTAAGTCAGGCTCCACGAATACCTATTCCAGATCAGTTTGAACATTTAAAAACATAACATTTATTCCATTTCTATAGCCACCCATCTCAAGCAAGTGACATTTTTAATAAAGTATTAAATAATTCTAAAATGATAACTATTATTTAAATTATTAAATAAATTACTAAAATCCCACTTCCATAAAGAATTAAGAATATTATGGATTTATTGAATTAGACTGGCAGACAAAGGATGATCTATTAAGTATGCTCTCCCCAAATAAGTAATATGGAATATTGGGGGGGGGAAGCATTGGCAAGCATTTGTGATATTTGGATTTAGGCTCTAATAAGCCTTTCAGGTTAAATAAAACTGCTCACAGATTGAATTAAAAAAAAATTAAATGAGGAAAAACAGTGCTTTGCATTATGTGGGATAAATACCTTGGAGGTCTGATCGCTGTCCACCAAATTCTTCCCATTGCAAAGTAGAGTTGGGATCACATGGGGTCCAATTTTCACCGGTATTATGTTGCTATTATGTACATTAAAGGATCAAGTGTAGAAGAACAAAAAGACCATTCCCTTTTGGGCTGCCCGTGTTAATATCCATTAGTATTGCTTCCATGGCTCTGAAAAATTCTGTGGTTTCTCATATAGCTATAAAAACAATGTAAATTGTTGTCTGTTGTTCATGTTTCTCAGTTTCCCAGCCTTTCCCTGCCTTTTATCCCATTTTGTCAGTTAATTTTTTTTTATGTTTGCTAATACTTAATAAATAAATATTAAGCTATATTTTTGGTAGCTGAATTGAATCTCAGGTGGGTTTCTTCTGCTCTAGCCACAGAGATTGATGGGGAATGTGCTGAGTACAAACTAAACCTTAAGCCTTAGCTGAACCTCTTAGCATAATCTTCGATAAATCTTTCAGGACTAGCTCCTTACCCAACTTATGGTCACTAGCCACAGTCATCCCTATCTTCAAAAAAGGAGATCCCAGCAACGTCGAAAATTACAGGCCAATCTCATTATGTTGCGTCACCTGCAAAGTCATGGAATCAATCATAAACCAATCCATTACCCTCCACCTAGAAACTAACAACCTACTTTCTAACAAACAATTTGGTTTCAGGAAAAAATTATCCTGTAATCTGCAACTCCTACACTACAAAAACATATGGACTACACAACTCGATCCGCGTAAAGCAATAGACGCAATTTACATAGACTTTTGTAAAGCCTTTGATTCAGTGGTACATGACAAACTACTTCTGAAACTAAAATCTTATGGCATCTCTGGACCCCTACATGATTGGATAACTGCGTTCCTGTCAAACAGACAACAAGTGGTTAAAATAGAGAGTTCTCTATCAAATCCTGCACCTGTCAATAGTGGTGTCCCTCAAGGCAGCGTTCTAGGACCAACACTTCATACTTTACATAAATGACCTTTGTGATCACATTCTAAGCAACTCCGTTCTCTTCGCCGA
>QLTV01002132.1:2171163-2203731 GCA_003457575.1 Thermophis baileyi
GATCAATGCCTGGAATTCACTACCTGACTCTGTGGTTTCTTCCCCAAACCCAAAATACTTTAACCTTAGACTGTCTACTGTCGACCTCACCCCATTCCTAAGAGGTCTGTAAGGGGCGTGCATAAGCGCACCAGCGTGCCTACCGTCCCTGTCCTACTGTCCTATTGTCCTCATCTATCTGTATTCACCTTGATTATGTTTATGTTTATACCTATACCTGCTATCTTGTACATGTTTGACAAACAAACAAATAAAATAATAAATAAATAAATAAATAAATAAACTGGAAATTATCCATCTGAATTTTTCAGCACAGTGATTGGAACTAGAGATGAAATAAGAGAGAGATGGACTATGTTTCAAACAGGTCACAGGTGTAGAAGAGAACAGAGATGACGATGGAGAAGGTACGTACAGCAGAACAGAGATCAAACTGTTAGTAAAATGTGATATCAGTGCAGAAAAACAAGAAAGTGAGAAAAGAATTAAAAACGAATAAGGAGGTGAAATGAAATACTACAAAGCATTCAAGATTATGTTGTAATTATACTGTATATCAGTAAAGTAGACTGCTAGTATTTCTTGTGGGGACTGCTTTCTCGCCTGCCTAACTTTAAAGATATCACAACGTAGTTACACAATGTTCTGAAGGACTGCAGGAAAACATCTAGGGACCTACTGACATCATTAGTTAGTCCCACATTTTCAGCCCTTGGAAGAGAGAGGAAGAAATAGGAAAAGAACAAGTCTAGATAACAAACTATTTCCATTCCCATACTCTTAGAAGTTTTCCAACCATCCCAGAGGATCTCTAAAATACCATGAACCGAGCTAAAGGTTGCCTCCCAATGGTGATTGTAGATGTTTTTAGGAGTTAATTTTGGGGAGGAAACGAAAAAGAAGCATTCCACTGAAATTCAGCTTATTTGCCAATAGATTTTGGCTGGATGACCTTGCTGTCAGCAAGTTTTATTGTTAGTGGGACCACGATGTGCATGGGCTGAGTACCCTGAAATAAAATGATGAGGCTTTTAAAAATTAAGATTTCAAGTAGGAGCATAGGCTATCAAATTAATTTGCTGCAAAACTGTGAAAGCTTTTTTTTCTTTCTTTTTTTTGCAGGGATTTCCCTAGGAAAAAGGAACACTTTGCAGGCAAATTATCCTAGCATAATGTGTAAACATACAATAATTAAGCAGGTTGGGCTTGAGATATTGAATAAAAACATAAGACAAGATGGGAGTATTGTGGGAGTTAAGATTTTTGGGATTTAAATACATATATCGATAAACAGGATTTTAAAGATTTATACTCAGCTGAAGCTGGATTTTTTCCTTTTAGGGCTGATGGATAAACAGTTAAAAAAATATTAGCATCTCTAAGACAAAAAAAGGATCCCTTATACCGAAAAACTAGTTTAGAAACTAGGAGACCATGAGTTCTAGTCTTGCCTTAGAAATGTGAAAGTCAGCTGGCTGACTTTGGGCCAGTCGTTCTCTCTCTCAGATCAACCTACCTCACAGGGTTGTTGTGAGGAAAATAGGAGGAAGAAGGAGTATTAGGTATTAAAAAAGGAGTATTAAAAAATAAAGGCAATATTTTAAATAAATAAATAAACAAAATAATTAAATAAATAAAATATAGTAAATTGGATTTGGATTTGGGCTTTGTATAATAACAACAAAGATCCCAACCTTAATGTATTATTGCCTTACCAGAAACTGATGTGCCATTTTACCTTCCTCCCAATGTATTTATGCAGTGGTGAAATCCAACTTTTTTTACTACCGGTTCTGTGGGCATGGCTTGGTGGGCGTGGTGTGGCTTGGTGGGCATGGCAGGGGAAGGATACTGCAAAATCCCCATTCCCACCCCACTCCAGGGGGAAGGATATTGCAAAATCTCCATTCCCACCCCACTCTGGGGCCAGCCAGAGGTGATATTTGCCGGTTCTCCGAACTACTCAAAATTTCTGCTACCAGTTCTCCGAACTACTCAAAATTTCCGCTACCGGTTCTCCAGAACCTGTCAGAACCTGCTGGATTTCCCCCCTGTATTTATGTAATAAATTGGATTTTAAAATATTAATAAACTGTGATTAGTTATTTTAATACAGGGAACAACCTCATAAACACTTAAAAATAATTCTAGGATTACTAACATCAAATGCAATTGCACGTCAATTTACTTTAAAAGTATTATATCTTATGTATCAAATGATATCAACATTTTGAACATATTTTGAGTTTCTTTTTTCCAAGGTAGAAATCGTTTCAATAATGCTTCTGGAAATCTTCTATCTGTGCCCCAGCAAAATGCCAGGAATACATAAAACCTCTTGAAAATGCTGATATCTGTTCACGTTTGTTTACCTTTCCTTACATTGTTTTGGAAATGTACACTTTTTGCAAACAAAAATTGTATTATTTCATTCCATTTGAAACCCTCAAATTTACCATGGAAAGTCACTTTCAGTAAAGCTTGGTAGAAATTTTTCTAAATGGGATGAAGCAGGAACATAAGCCTGACAGCTCCCTTTCCTTTTCTTTTTAATGAATTCTACAATTATATGATTTGGGATTTAGACTTAGTTAATATTTAGATAGGAGACTACCAGGAAATTCCAGGGCTGTAGATTAAAGTGAAAAGGATTTATTATTTATCATTCACTTATTAGGGTTTATATGCTGCTCCAAACCCAAAATACATACTTACGTGCCCTCTTAAGTAAGAAGATTAAATTAATTTAAAAACAGAATAACAACTACAATGTTCATTATATTGATTATAATAATTGCAATCTTGATGAACAATCAAGAATTTATAGAAAAAATGCATAACAAGACTTCACTGTTTTGAACCATTCTGTTGGACCTTGGGAAAGTGTTATATGGCTCTTCCTTCTAATGCAACCTTGTGAATCAGAAAAACTTTAACAGTCACCTAATTAGAAGCTCTTTATTGAAAATATGGTATGAAATTCAAAAGAAACATTATCTGAAAATCCCTAATTGGTTTTCTGCTATGGAGGCTTTGACCTACCCAAATTTAATAGTTATAACCAAAACGATTAAATATAGGGATATACTAGATCTGTCCGGGAAATTAAAAAGTAGGGAAGGAATTGGTATAGACACAGAAATTCAACAATTGGATAAACTTCTGACGGGCCCAGAAGAAAAAATTATCTCAAAATTGTACAATTATTTATTGGAATTTGACAAAATGGAGGATATAGTAAAGGGACTAATGATTGCATGGACAAAGAATATAGGTCATAATATACACTTGGCTGATTGGGAGCGGACTTGGAATAGGAATTACAAATAACAAAATCGGTAGCTTATAAGGAAAATTACTACAAAATGTTCTATAGGTGGCATTTGGCCCCAACGAGATTGGCTAAAATATATCCAAATTTAAATCCGGCTTGTTGGAAATGCAAGACTTAGACACCTTCTTTCATATGTGGTGGACGTGTCCTGAAGCGAGAAGGTACTGGAAGAAAATATATAAATGGCTGCAAGGTATAACAGGAAGAAGAATAGAATATACACCGGAATTTTTCCTATTAGGAATAATTAGAAAACAATACCCTAAGAATATTAAATACTTAATATTGCATATTGTGACAGCGGCAAGGATTGTGTACGCACAATATTGGAAGAACATTCAAGCACCATCGGAGAATGCAATAATGGCAAAGATATATGAATGTGCCGAAATGGAAAGATTAACTATTGAACTGAAAGGACAAAATGATTCGGAATATTACGAAGTATGGACAAAATGGTATGATTGGACCAAGAAAAAAAGGAAAGTCTGAGATACAATGTGGGACGAGGACATAAGATCTTATAAATATGAATAAATAATGTATAAATTATACAAATTGAATAACAATGTACGAAAATGGGTGTAGATTTGTGTAAAAGCATTGTGATGTTTAAAATGGAAAATCAATAAAGAAAATTAAAAAAGAAAGAAAGAAAGAAGGACAGTCAAGTGAAGATCTGTGAAGGTAGCAAGAGATGCTCATCTTGACTAATTCTTTGAATGCATGGTTTTATGTGTAATCCTGCATGCATCTGCCTAGGAACACAAACATTAGCATTACTTTCAACTGAGTAATAAATTCTACCACTTTGAAGTAACTCCCATTGATGTCTCTTGACCTATTTCTAGGAAAATGGTGCTGAAAAAATTACCATTTTAAGAATAATATCAAATTGTTGAGATCAAGCTGATCACAACATTTTCTGTTTTCTGAAAAAGAAAAAGAAAAAAGGCCATTTACCTGGCTGGCATAGATTAATCTATGTCAATATTAAATGATTTATAATGCCAAATTCTTATCACCCTATTAATGAAACAGTTTATACATTTCAGTAAGTTTATATCAGAAAATATGTCTAACAAAATCCTTACCTATCTAATGTATTTATCAGTTTATTTCTCCCACTAAAGAATAACCAATTCTAATTCTTTTTGTACCATTTATAAAAAAAAAATTGTTTGGTAAGTTCTTGTAAAGAAAGGAATGCATTGGTATGTACCTATAAATATATATATTTTTCTTTTCAAGTTTGGGATGCTAAAGAAAGAGATAAAACTTTCTTGTGTTGCAATTACATTTCTGGTTATTTTCAGCACAACTGAACAGCAGTTACTATGTGCACTGGTCCTGTGGCAAGGTTGTCCCTCCTACATTAATATAAAGTATCTAAAGTTTTGTGATACATATCAGAAGAATGTTGCCTAGAACTGTACATCTACCCTTCCCTATTTCTCTATTTGTATTTGCACCTCTATTTCTTATGTCAGAATTCCACAGAAGATGTCATGCCAACACAGTCTGTTTTCTCTCTCAGTGTTCAGCAAGATTTTTTTAAAAATGGGGTGTGGCATATACCCACACATACATGCAGTATTAAATTGAAGCAGCCATATTGACATCTGTGCATTGACTGCTGGGGGGTTGATGTCAGAGCTGGGCTTCTAGTGGATGGTTCTTGTGGGGAGCGGTTAAGAACCTCAAAGGCTCATTCCCCATGGTCTCCCTTATGGTTGAGTTGCAGATTCTGCTCCTGCCCTCTTCATTAGGTCTATTTTCCATCTGAGGGACCTTAGGAGGGGGAAGGAGCATAGCCATCAATCTCAGGCTAGGGATAGAGTTGCTACTCTGTCAGTACTTTAGTTGATTTTTGCTATGAGAAAATGTGGCTTCACACTGGAGTAAGGCAGAGGGACCAAGAAGTGGCTGCATTCCCAGAATCATATCAGGGTAGGACCACAGTCAGAGTAGGATCTGCTCCAACTACCGCTCAACATTTCTCCTTTAGGATAAACAGCAAGTTTTGTGACAGAAGGTGAGCTGTCAGGATCTGAACTTGGATATGAATACATCTCAGTTTGGAACCAGCATGCCCTGCCCAGGCACAAAGCTATGCTTCCCACTCTACAGCCACAGCAAGAATGATACCTTGGCTTGTTCTGATCTAAGTTGTGAGTTTGAGCCACATTTGTCATAGCAAGAATCCACTGAAGTACTGACAGAGTAGCAACTCTATCATTTCTTATCAATGTAGGGGAGGATTGGCAGTCTCACCTGCTTCTTCTGCTGTCATTCTCCTGCAGTGTGTCACTGAGATGTGGCCTATACAAAGTGTTCTAAGGTGTGGCCTATACAAAGTGTTCTGAGGTGTGGCCTATACAAAGTGTTCTGAGGTGTGGCCTACAGTATACAAAGTGTTCTGAGGTGTGGCCTATACAAAGTGTTCTGAGGTGTGGCCTATACAAAGTGTTCTGAGGTGTGGCCTATACAAAGTGTTCTGAGGTGTGGCCTATACAAAGTGTTCTGAGGTGTGGCCTATACAAAGTGTTCTGAGGTGTGGCCTATACAAAGTGTTCCCATTGCTTGAGATCCCTATTCTAAATTAAAAGTGTTTTGTCTTTACACACTCTAATACCCATAAAGTAAAACAAGACTGAATTATGTTATTTTTTCAATTTAAAGGTACTGCAGGTACCTGTAATATATGGCATGCATTGAAAATGTCTCAGTATGGGAGACAGTTTGGTGTAGTGGTTTGACATCCAGTTTGTGTAGTAGTTAAGGCATCAGGCCAGGAGATCATCAGTTTTATTTTCACCTTTGCCATAAATTCCGATGGGTAACTTTGGGCCAGTCACTCTCAGCCCTAGGATGAAGGCAATGGAAAACCACTTCTGAAATAATGTCACAAAAACTGCTGGAATTTGTCCAGGTAATGGAACAAGGGAAATTACATTTGCTGAATTGTATATTGAGTCATAATAATCAGGTCAAATAATCATGAATATTTTTACCAATTTTAGTAACATTTATTCAACTAATTAGCATCCATTAATCAATTATTTAACAGTTAATAGATCATTGTGCCATGTTTTAAATAATGTTGCCTTTCATGCTGTTGCAATTTTACAGCAAGTTTTGGAGAGCCACTTTCAAGAAAATATAGACCATGTATTTTCTTACAGTGGAATGAGACAACTCGCCACAGCCAACTTGTCACGGCCAACTCACCGCAGCCAACTCACCATGGGACAACTCACTGCAGGACAATCTAACAATTCAATTTATTTTTTTAAAATAAATATTCTTTTATAAATTTAATGGCAAATTGGCCGTGGCGAGTTTGTCGTGGTGAGTTGGCCACGATGAATTGTCATAGACCCTTCTAACAGGGATAGGGTCAACTGTTCAGGCTAAATGACCGGTGGCAATGGATAAGAGGAAAAACCTCTTCATGTTCTAGAAGGCATTGATAGTTGTGTCCATTCTGTGGCATGTGGGATAATTGTGTCCAAATAAAATTCATTGCAAATTTTTAAAAGTCTTAAAGCTCTTGCAGAATAGATAATTCAAATAGTGGCTGTCTTGTTAAATATCAAGGTGAATATGTGCAATGACAACACATATGGATCTAAATTATTTTTATATCTTTTATAATTGTCTGCCAATTTTACAAAGCACTAACTGTTGTCTGGAAATGGTACAACTGATTTTTATAGTGTCTGCAAAAATTATATTTGGCTTTGTAAAAATGGTTGGTTGATTTCTGCTGCCTACGTGTCCTTCATCTCCCAAATGTTCATTTATATGAGTCAGAGCTGATAACTCATTTATGCTATTTTTGTATGAATTTCAGATTCCCATGCATTGGCAATATTTTATCAGAACATTCATAGATTGGCCTGTACTCACTTGATTATAAATGCTATCTTAACTGTAGTTCTAGTGAATCCTCAAAAAGTATAACCAAGAAAATGTTACATACGAAGGATGAAATGAGACAATTGAAATGGCTTCATAAAAGGCAAGGCCAGAGGTGGGCTGCTGGGGGTTCACAGGGATTCGGGAGAACCTCTAACTAAGATTCTGTGCAGTTTGGAGAATCCCCAAATCCCACTCCTGGCTGGCCCTGCCCATCCCTCCCCGCCCCTCCCAGGAGTCCCCACGCGGCCTGTTTTGGATGCAGGTAAGTGCAGGGCAAATGTGGAGGCTCGGAAGGGCAAAAAACTGGCTTACCAGAAGTTCGGGGAGACCAGAAACGGGCCTCCAGAGGGCCTCCGGAGCCTGGGGAGGCCGTTTTCACCCTCCTGAAGGCTTGAGGAAAGCCTCTGGAGCCTGGAGAGGGCAAAAACACCTCCTCCGCTGTGGTGAAGGAGACCGACTAGGCCACGCCCACCATGGCCAAGCCCACCCAGCAACTGGGCAGAGAACCCCTTGCTAAAATTTTTGAAGCCCACCCCTGGGCAAGGCCCTAGGTGCAGGCAACAGAGAAATAATGCATGAAGAGAGTTGGAAGAGGAAGAGACAAAAAAGGGAAAAAGAGGGTGAAAAGGTTTGGGGAATATTAGAGCTCAGATAATCAGTGTTTCTCAACCTCAGCAACATTAAGAAATGTGGCCTGCAAGTCCCAGAATTTCCCCCATTAGTGTGCTGGATAATAGAAGAAATAGAATATAAAAAAGATTACAAGACAGTGGAGGAATAAGCCAACAGAACAGCACAAATGATGGAACTAAAAAAAAAGAGATGACCCCAAGGAAGATCCAGAATAGATAAAAGAAGGAAGAGTAACATGAGGAAGAAGAGTTTTTCCTTCAGTGACCTCAAATATATTCTTAACCATTTACAGTAAGAAGGGAAGAAGGAACAATTCTCACACAACCTCTAACTGAAAAGTAGAAAACTTCACTGATACCCTAACAATACTCATCAGTCAGAAAATAGGCTCACGTTTTCTCTTATAATTATGTCTCACCTAACTTATTCTGGGGGAAAATAATCAAATAGCATTCAGGAAGAATTAATACACACAGACACCCATCTGTGCTTAGCCACTGAGAATGAAGGAAGCCCTGGGATGCTCTCATGGCTTGCAGAGCAGATGTCATCCTTTGAATAGTGTTCACAACTTGGTTAGAGTTAAGCATGCGGCAAATCATAATTCAGTTCCTGCAAAGCAATCCTTGAGAAGATGGTTACCTCATAGGGAGCCGATGGGCAAAGTCTGCTTGAGGCTCCTCTATCCTATAAATATAAATTGCTATCATATGGTTAGAGGAACACAAGAGCAGATGAGGAGCGGAGACAGATATGCAGCATTAGAGGAAGTCGTTTCCCTCAGTTTGATTCTATTCCAATTTAATGACAAAACTGAAGTGAAATCAGGCATAGGCAGTATTTCTTTAGAGTTATGCTTTTGCCAATCATTATTTAAGGAAGAATGTGGCTTTGCTTTATTATGCTGATATTGAAAGAGACTCCCTTCCATCTTCTTTTTTTCTGCTTAATGTGTTTTTGTAACACAGCTGTGCAAGCAATTTTGCTAGGTTTAGTTAGAACAGTGTTTCTCAACCTAGGCAACTTTAAGACATGTGGACTTCAGCTCCAAGAATGGCCCATCCAGAATGGCAGGGTAGGAAATTTTGGGCATTGAAGTCCACATGTCTTAAAGATGCTAAGGTTGAGAAACACTGAGTGACAAGGACATTTCAGAAATATAGTGAGAACAGAACTAGTTCACTTTGATTTGCAACCTGAATTTTCAAAGTATAGAAAAGGCAGAATACCCTGATAACTGGGGAGACATTCAGTAGGATACATGACCTTAAACTTCTTACCAATGAATTTCTTTTCCATGCAATTTAGACTTGGCTCTACAGTTACGAAGCTTTCTCAGCAGTCCTTTTGAATATAAGCTCTCTTTTCTGGGAATTATCTTGTTTGCAATATCACCTTTTAGATAGCTTATTAATTGATTAATCTTACAACTATATCAGAAATATAAAACAAAAATAAAATACAGGATTTAATTTCAGGATAATATAGATAAAAGAAAATATCATTTATTGTATCAATTCCTTGACAATTGTCACTTTCAGCACCAACTAGGTTGGGAAACAGTTAGAAAATTCTTCCCTTTTCATATATACGCACTCGCCCAAAAGAGTTGTAGAAATGGCTGGAAAACAATGATCAAGCAACATTTATTGGAAACAAATAACACAAATGGGGAAGAAGCACACTAAGAAAGCATCTGCACTGTTAGATATTCTGCTCACAAATTGTCAAGTACTTTATGTAAATTTTGCTATTAGCAAGGAGCTATCCATATCACTAGGTCAAAGGTTCTGGCAGCACAAAAAGTCATTGAATATTCTAGATGTAAAACAACAGTATTTCCATGGATTTAAGTAGCTACAGTATAATCCCATAGTCCTGAAAACAAGTTAGATGTATTGGTTTTGGAACACTCTCCCAGCACTTACTTACTTACTTATTTATTTATTTATTTATTTACCAGGCCTATATTCCATTTCAATCATATCCAATTGTGAACAGCTCACAGTAGAAAACTTAGAATAATTTACAACAATATTAACATAAATGTCCACAGTTTGAGGAGCAACCCACAGACAGAGATTCGCCCACCCAGGAAGAGCAACGAAAAGATTCAGACTTCAAAAGTGCATTGAAAAAGCTGGGTCTCAATTAGCTTTGAGCAAAACCAGATGAGAAGGACTTATCTATGAGAATGCTGTTTCAAAGAAAAGAGGACCGAAAAGACCCAGTCCTCTGTTCTCTGCAGGTAACATAACATAAGAATCTCAGAAAGCCAGTAAAGATGTACTGGCTTTCCGGATTCTAGTCCTCTCTTAAGTATGAAAGCTGTCAGGAGTCTTGGCATCAGGTTCTGTGACAAGCCAGGTGAAGAATCAATCCCTCCTCACATTGTGTATTAATGGCTTTGTCATGTGAATTAAGCAAGTGAAGTTTAGACTAGTGAACTTGGACACCAAGCAGGACAAGATGGAGAAGAAAAGGAAGGCTGTGAGAGCACTGGAACTAGGCTGTCCTATAGACAACTTTGTCCTGGACCATTCAGGGCTTGAAAAGTAGGATGGTGAGCAACACCTCTAATTGCATTGAAAGGATACTCTAACCAGTTCTGAAGCAGAGATATTACTGAAGAACTGGTTTTTGTAAGCCTCAAGAGAATAACTGAAAGCAGAGTCAGTTTCCACAAATCCTTTTATTTTGTTTAGGGTTGATCATCATGTGCTAATATAAAATTTAACTTATGAATGTCTAACAAAACAATGATCATTGCATAAAATAGGTGTAGAGGGGAGGGCTCCTAAATAAATAAGAGAAAAAAAGCCATTGGAGAAAGTCTTAAGAAAGAAAATGTATCTCAAGATATTTTCATGTAATGAATCAAAAACACTATCTGATGCTTTGTAGCAATAGCAATAGCACTTAGACTTATATACCGCTTTACAGTGCTTTACAGCCCTCTCTAAGCGGTTCACAGAGTCAGCATATTGCCCCCAACAATCTGGGTCCTCATTTTACCCACCTCGGAAGGATGGAAGGCTGAGTCAACCTTGAGCCGGTGAGATTTGAACCGCCGAACTGCAGCTAGCAGTCAGCTGAAGTAGCCTGCAGTACTGCACTCTAACCACTGCGCCACCTCGGCTCTTGTATACTTGGCAATGTATCAAGTTCTATATTGATCACCTTTATTTTAAATTATTTATTCTTATATTGTTAGCTTCAAGTCAGTCTTGACCCATGGCAACTACCCGGACAAATGTATGTAGGCTTTTTGGCAATGCTTTTGAAGTGGTTTGTCTTCTTCTTAAGGCTGAGAAAGAGGGACTGGCTCAAAGTCACCCAACTGGTTTGTGTCCAAGGTGAGAGTAGAACTCATGGGCTCCTGTTTTGTAGCTTGATGCCTAACCACTATACCAAACTGGCTCCCAATGCTTATTTTAAATATAACAGATTAAATTATTCCACATTCAGTATTATAAAACAATGTAATGTCAAAGCATATGCAACAACTCTCTTGTGCCTTTCTTGGTTTCTTTTTAGCACCATCAGTGCAAGTGGAATCAGAAACATACCGTAGTTGTTTTTAGTTCTGTCCCTCTGAATTATATTATCACCTTAAATTCTGTTCTGTTTACCTCCTGGACTATCAGAATGCTTTTACTTGATTGAAGTGGAATTAAAACATTCAAGGGAATTAAACCAGGTTAGGTTATTTTCTATTCGTTATGTGTTCTGACTAATTGTAGCTTTCTGGGAACCAGACTGAGGTCTTTCCCATTGCCAGATTCCTTTAATCAGAAATGTCAGAAATTGTTTGTTTTAAACAGAGGTGCCAGGATTGAATATTGAACTCCTCTGAGCCTAGTCCTTCCCCTAAATTGACTTGACTTTGATAATGCTGATAAAATTGTATTTATGCAGAATATATACTGTAACTTCCCAAGTCAAAGGGAGCCACCTGGGAATAATTTCTTGTTAGTTGTCCTAATTTCAGTGAATTTATCTCTGAGTGAATAGCAGGCCAGTAAACTATCCATGAAATTCTGAATGACAATATGTTATTGGATCACAAGTAAAAGGCTACAGTTTGCTCTTGAGAAGTCACCAGTAATGAAAAGGAAAACTGTATGATTCAAGAGCTGATATGACTAATTAGTTTTCATATGCAAACACAGCACTTCAATTTCACCAAACTAATTAGCAGTTTATGATTCAATAACACTGGGTGTTTATTAAGCAATAAAAATGCCTCTTTATTAGAAATTGATTACTGATTCCTGCAGATCCCAAAAGTATAGGTGGACTCATCTTAATAAAGGAAAGACTTTGTTAAGTCTTACAAACAAGTCTTACAAACAGATATGTACATTATATCAATGGTTTATATATATACACACATATCAATTTATGACTACATGACTGCAAGGAGCAGCTTTTGAAAAATTATCTAACCAAGTTAATGCTACCTGCTTCTTTTGGCAACAATACTTCATGATACCAGGCACAATTTCTTTATAGCTGTATTGCTTAAAAATATTCTGTTCTAATTTAAAAGTCTGCGATTGATCCTGGAACTTTGGCACATAATATGTGAACCCTATTATAGACCTACATCCTTTTCTTAGCTGAGAAGGGTAGCATTTTTTGCAAACAATGCCAATCTTAGCAATAATGATGTAGGTAAAATGACAAATAATACAAAACTCCGAGCCGGCTCATTCATTAGTTTCTGCACTTGTCAGAACTTGTGCAAGTTGCATTACAGGCTATAGCAATTCAAAATGCATACATTAGTGAAGAGACTGATTATGCTAAAATACATACTGTGAATAAAAGTATGTTAATTAAAGAATCTGTATGAAAAGTAATATATTTTCAGCTATTTTTTTTTAACAAAAGAAAGTTCATTAAATAGAAATGGAATGAATAAAATTGTGGTTTAAGTGAATGAAATGCAATGGTATCAGGCAAAATAAACCACTTTTAATTATGATTAGTTTTAACATCAAGAATATGAAGGTTATTTCCATAAAACAAATAGCATTGCCTTTGTAGTGTCTAATGACTAATATTAGCCATTTTAAACTTTTCAAAAGGCAATATTTTCTTTAACATTATTGGCTACCTTGAATGCTCCATGTCTAGAAAAGTAGCATACAAATTAAGTAAATAAATAATATGAATGGGATTTCTTTATTTTTTTGTTCATCATAAAATGAAATACAAATAAATGTTAGGTTGGGCATTTGTAATTACAGGGAGGGAGGGAAGGAAGGAGGGAGGGATTACAAGAAGTTCCAATTATTATGGAATATACAGTAGTGAGGATGTGGATCCCTAGGAAAGAGGGGGTGATTCCAGAGGAGTAAGAGACAACTGGTCCCTGATATTATGTGTGACAGAAAGAGGTTGAAGACGGTTCCTCCCTGTCAGTTCACAGAGTACATTGTAAATGCAGGTAGTGGAATCTTGCAAGCCTGGCAAGATTTTGTCTATAGGTGTAAAACAATAAACAAACCAGCTTCGAAGAATTGCCATATGTCATTCTTACGGCAATTCTTTATGGCTTAACATTTATTTATTAAAATAAATTGTTTGCTACCATTCAGTATCAACTTTGGAGGTGGATAGAGGAATGCCTAACCTATGTTGAGCTGCCAGCTAAAATAAATGGTTACTAGTGCTTATTTCTGTCCTAAAAGGAGGAGGAATCAAGTAAAATCTTCATTGACTTCTTCATGATTATGATGATCTTCCTTTATCTCTCTAGCTTTTTGTTTTTCTCCTTCATTTCAGCCAAGAGCATAACCTTTTCTTCCTTTCTTGTATTTTTTTTTAAATTTTGACTCCAATATACTAATTTATAATTTATGACATTAATTCTATAATCAGGTATCAAAATGTCATTCATATTGATTTAAATATCTGATAGTAGATTGTAGCATATGTGCACACTACACCCACACTAGTTCAATATTGCTACTCAAATGAATCTTTGAAAGTTTTAAGCAATATCAGCACTGTAGCTGTTGAAATATATTCACTGACAACAGTTAAACACTATGAAATGCACATTTTGTATCTACTGTATATCTAACAAGAAATATACTTCAAACTATAGCAATCAGACATAACCTGATTGAAATTCTGATTCAAATAATTCATACAACACCTAAAAATTCAAATGTAAAATTTACAAAGTAAATGTTTTAGAAGCACATATGCTCAAATAATATAATTTGGGGAAGGGGAACACAAACCTGTAATCCTATGCACATCAGCCTGAAGGAAATCTCAGTAAACTCAACAAATTATCATCTATAACTTTGTCATAAACTAAACTGCTAAATATACTGGTCTATAGCCTAATTCCAGTTCAGGTTTTTAAATCATATATTTATGAAATTTAAGAGGCAACAACAAAATTTAAGAGAATGTTATTAGAGGTAAAAATGGTAACAGTGCTCCATGACATCATGAAAAATGTGTCAGAAATGTCTTCAGACAGTGCTGGCTCAACGACCTTGAAACAGAGATGAGTCCCCTAAAGTCAGCAACTATTAGCAGAGGAAAATGCAGGGACTTCTTTACTACATACATACATACATACATGCATTATACACCCATACCAGAGGTGGGTTCCTGCCGGTTCGGACTGGTTCTTTAGAACTGGTAGCGGGAATTTCCCCCCGCTCGCCGAACCGGCAATGATGGCCGGCTGGACATGCCCCCGAATCGGCTCTCTCGGCAGCACCATAGGCGCCGCCATCTGTTTTTTTTGCTTCTGCGCATGCACAGAAGATGGATTTTCAGTACCGCGCATGCGCATGCGTGCGCCCACGCGGCGCGGGAGGAAGCAAACCGGCAGTGAGGTAAATCAGAACCCACCCCTGACACATACATACACACACACACATCCTCTCCTTCTCCTTGTCTGTGTTTCTCTCTCTGTTTCTCTCTGTGGGTTTTTTCCCCTCCCTCTCTCTCTCTTTCTCTCTCACACACACAAACAGGTTTGGGGGTGGGACACTAGACAGAAACCCTCGGAAACTATGCAATAAAGTAGAGCAAAAATGCTAACTGTATTTGGAGAGAAAGGAAAAGAAATCAGAAAAGGAAATCAGGAATGTTACAGAATGGAATGGAATAATGGAAATGAAAAATGGAGAGAAGTTGCATAGATAACGGGAAAAAGAAGCACACCAGTTCCGGAACATACCATTTCCTGACTCATCTGATAATTTTTGTTAATTAGAACCAGGGAACAAAATGACTACATTTGTGATTTTAATCTAATTGTGATTTAGCCACAAATTATTTAGCTATTTGATCTATACATCACTTTCCTATCCAGATGAATACATCAAATAGCTAAACAATTTGTGGCTAAATCACAATTAGATTAAAATCACAGATATAGTCAAAATATATTTTATGACACAATTATAACAGAATTAGCCTCTATCCCATCCTCATCTACTGGAGAAAGCACAGGCTCTGGGACACATAGAAAATGGTCAACTATTGGTGGGATATGGACAAAAGAGGAATGGAGCAAAAGCTTTAACTTTGCCTAGCAGGATCCTTTGAATAGCGAAGTAACTCAGTCAAGTCAAGAAAAGTAGGGCCAAATCAAAAGAATCAGATGGCTCCTGAATACCTCCATGTCAGAGTTTATACTTTAACATGCTCATGTAAGTAAAAATAAAAATAACATAATTATATCTAAATGCCCTTACATTTTCAGTAGACATGAAACACTGAATACAATTTGGAAAAGAAATATAGGCAGCTTATTCCAATTATATATTTCCAGCCTTTCAGGATATTAGTACTCCAAAGTGATTCATAACAGTGGTGAAATCCAATTTTTTTTACTACTGGTTCTGTGGGCGTGGTGTGGCTTGGTGGGCGTGGTGTGGCTTGGTGGGCGTGGCTTGGTAGGCGTGGCTTGGTGGGCGTGGCAGGGGAAGGATACTGCAAAATCTCCATTCCCACCCCACTCCAGGGGAAGGATACTGCAAAATCTCCATTCCCACCCCACTCCAGGGGAAAGATACTGCAAAATCCCCATTCCCTCCCCACTCTTGGGGGAAGGATATTGCAAAATCTCCATTCCCACCCCACTCTGGGACCAGCCAGAGGTGGTATTTGCCGGTTCTCCGAACTACTCACAATTTCCACTACCGGTTCTCCGAACTACTCAAAATTTCCGTTACCGGTTCTCCAGAACCTGTCAGAACCTGCTGGATTTCACCCCTGATTCATAATCAACCCAACAGTTGTATATACAGATACAAGAAATATTATTTTAAAAGAAATTAAAAAATATAGGGCTTTCCTCAGGGGACAGATGTTACCAATTGCTCTGAATGATGGGCGAAGGGAAGACTCTAGTTAGCTAGTCTTCTGTAGTACATTTGTCCCAATCTTCCTTTAGGGACCCTTCCCATAGAATACTTGGTGGTGATAATAAAGTGAGCTAACTATGCACTATTTTTTTTAAAGAGCAGAAGCTATTAAGATATTCCTAACTGTAAAATATATTTGAAAGAGAGGCAAAACCATTAGGATATTCCTCACAGTATAATTAAAAATCTACCCACATTGATTAAATGAATGAGACATGGGGCATGCCTGTATTTTAATTAAGCCCCGAATAAGTTTATTTACTCATAAATTTAATTATATTGGATGTCTGAACAAAAGGGCAATGCCTGCTCTGGAAAAGATGAATTATTTTCTAATAACCATGGCTTTACTATTAGCTCATACTTTAGTAATGGGACCTTTCTATATAATGCAACATTCTTTTCAAGAAAGTCCATCTTTGAAAATCAAATTTACAGCTATTGTGTATATATCAAGGAATAATGAGTAAGGAATAAATATATGGATTAGTAATAGACCAGTGACATTAGGGAGAAATTTGGTTATTTGTTCTTCTCCCTTTCCCTTCTTTTTTGTCCACTATGTTAAGACTATTTCAAAGTTGCCTTTATGTATTTCTGTTCTAAGCAAAACTGTAAGCAGTTAATTCAGAAAGTTAGTCAAAGGCTGTCATAAATTCAGAAATTAGGGAAAGAGCAGTGTAGCTATGAAGGAAACTAAAATTATAGTAGATAACAAAAAATAGAGAGAAATCAACATAATTACAAAACAAGCCAGTCTGAAGACAACAGCAAAGTAAACCCAAAAGCCCAAATGCCAGTTAAAAGACAAATGCTTGTCTTTTCATATAATTTCAAACCCTACTGATAGGAAGACCGGTTCCTTTCTAAAAAGCATAAGGAACATATTTGTTCTGTTCTTCTCAAATGTTTCTACTTTTAGGACTTGGCACTTTGTCAAGATCTGTTGACTTCTCAGTATCGGAGCAGTTAGCCAGTTGCTCTAAATGATGTTTGTTAGCAGAAGTATCTGCCTTGATTGGCTGAAAGCCAAATTGCTTCCCCAGAACAGGCTGGCAGACCATTTGGTTTGCATTTTCTTTCTCCAATTCTGAGAAATGCACTTATACTTCTTTTGGCAATAGGGCTCAAAATGGCTCTGGGGGATCACCTCTGATTTGCTCAGCTCTGGCTTGTGCTTTACTAGTTTCATACACTGAATCTTCAAAGCTGTGTATGAGTCTTGCCCATGTGAAAGATAATTATATGCCATATAGTAGTAGAACAATGATAGAAGAGAATCGCTTTACTTAAACTACTGTATCTATCTAGATAACTTTATTCTAAATATATCACTGCAGCAATATCCATCTAAGCATCCCATTAAAATGTGGTTTCACATGAAGTCATACTGGTGTGGAGGAGTTTATTTAAAAAGTACTCATCCACTTGTGCTCTTTGAAAGCTCAGGAGTACAAACGAAATACCATGAACTGATTTTAATAAATTATACAATGAAAGTATGGGGGAAAAGACATTATCCTTTTTTCATTGATTGCAAAGTATATCCATGGTTGGGTCAACTCAGTACCCAGCCCGTTGATGCAGATGAGTCTTCACATTTCTGTTCTAGGTTAACATATGAATCCTGATGCAATCTAAGAAAACAAAGTACTCTCTTGGTATTATGTATAAGAAAGACGACCTCAAAGAAATGTCTTCCTATAGTTTGAGTTGCTAATGAAAGTAGATCCACCATTGGATTTATCTCTGTTGACAAAGACTCACCAGTGTATGAGTGAATGAACCAGGAGATAGAAATTACTGCTAGCAGTTCTAGTATAGACCAAACTCTTTCTGAGATGGGTTTAAGCTGACAGTGGATATAATGACTGGCCCAATTAATAGACAATAATTGCTCCACACAAAGTTTTCTCTTGTTGGCACAAGCTAACAGGGATTGCCACATAATTAAGCCTGGGGGCCTGATCCTAGAAATGGAATGATATGGATTCCTCTATAAATAGGGTGGAAAAGGATGTTAAAGGATCCTGAAAAGCTCATGATAACACCACCTAGTAAGCCTAAGGTAGTCATTCTAAATTCAATCCTGTTTAGCAAAATATTACTGGAATATTCCTGTTTTCTTTAATGTCTGCACTTGTGTATGTCAAAGATTGGGAGTATGCTTGAAAGTTTATTGTTGAGGAGATCTCTTGGACCCGACATGTATTTCTCTATCTATGCTCACCTTGCCTAATCTATGCCCTTGAAAACACTGAGGTATTCATGCAGACGAATTGATATAAAAGCTTTTTGGAGAAATCAGATATATTCATTTCTTGAAGTTATAAGTTTTGACACTCACTGAAAGAATCTGAAACCATGAGCTAGTAAATTAAGGAGAAGTACTATTCCCTGGTCTGACAAATGCTCTTTCCCCTTTTCCAATATTCTTTTAATAGGAAATTGCCCACCAATTATTTAGCCTAAGAGTTTAAAAGTTCAGTCACACATTGCATCATGATTAACTGCGAAATATGTTTGAAACTAATTACATCTGACAACTGCTGCTACCCACATATTTAGCAAACATGTTCTATAATTCATTAGTGGTGAGAAGTGCTACTTATCCTTGAACTTTAAAAACTTCATTTTTTAAACAAATGCAAAAAGCACAGTTGAATTAACTTTTAATTATATTCATTGTAGAGTGCCTTTAAAAATTATTTACCTTTACAACAACCTTTATTTTCTTGTGCTATGTATTGGACATATGCACCTTGACCCCTCATGTTCATCAGGTGATTACACTCCTGCCCCAAATGGGAAATAACACATGTTATGAGGGAGAATGATAAGTCATAGATCAGGAGTGTCAAACTCACGGCCTGAGGGCCTGATGCTTCACGCACTGGTCACCCCCACCCCCATTTTAGCGAAGGGGAAAAATGTTGCGATACGTCACATGACGACGTGACTCCGCCAGTTTGACACCCCTGTCATAGATGTTCCGGCATGGAGTCAGTTTTTCCAAGAACTGGTCAAACCCCTTTCTGAAGCCTTCCAAGATGGTAGGCAGTACCATATCTCTTGATTGAATTACACATTGTGTGTTTTTTTTAAAATCCTTTTTGTCTGTCTGAAGACTGTAAGAAACTGGATGGAGAAAACAAGCCCAGAATAAACATTAACAAGATAGTAGTACTATTCATCTGTAAACATCTTAGCTATCCATAAATAATGATCTTAATGGCTGAAAAATGGTCCAGGATTTGAAGAGTCCTCCAAGACTTACAGTTTCTGCTTTAACAACAGGTAGAAGCCATGGTGAGGATGAACATTGCCAGCTTCAGTTATTCCAGTTACATACCTTTCTGGACCAGACAGTTAAACACCATAAATGAGATGATAATTCTATTGTAGATATTGAAAGAAGTAATCTCAGTAAGGTATTATCACAAAGCACAAAACTGCAACAGATATCATTAAGATATCACAAGCTTACACAAAAAGGTAAACTTTATTTTGATATAAGCTTTCAAAATTCTATGACAACTTTACAGATATTGAGTGATCTCTAGATGATGTGGAAAATATCATTAGAGGTTTTTAGTTTCCAATGAAAAGCTTAACAAGTTATCATAAATGAAGAAATTTGTAAAATAATACAAATTTAATATATTTTGTTGACCACAAATCCATTTCTCATATGTGGGATTTTTGTTGTGGGGGGACTGACCATGTTCTTAGAAGAATATTGTCTTCCTCTATATATATTTTTTGCAATACTCTCGTGTTCTTGTAAGAAACCCAAAATGGATAATAAACACTTTTGTCTTTTATCTAAAGTTTTTCATCTTTAGACCAATGACCTTAAATATTCTTTCTCTCCCTCACAAACATACACACATACACATTCTCAATCCATTGTCAATGAAGCACTAATTATAATTAGTTTTTTTTAACATTCTCCATAGCTTATAAGATAATCATTTGTACTTACATATGACTTTTCCCTCTTTACAGGTGACACTAATATCCGGGTGCAGAATTGATATTTAAACTTTACAAATTATTATAAAAATTGAATCAGTTTTTCACAATATTATTTTTCTTTAAAATTCTGTGAATATTATTTTTTCCTGTACCATCCAGTGGAAAAGTGTTTTGTTTCTCTATGACATATTTAAAAAATGCTCAATACTGCAAACCAGTATCAAGATTGGCTGAGATTATGAAATGATTCTAAGAAGAGGTAGCCATTGAGACTGGAACATAAACGACTCAGGTTTTTTTTCCTTTCACTGAATGAATAAATTTATCCCACTGACCCCATTAATTATGTAAGCCATTATGTGATACCTTAGAAGCTAATAGGGGAAAATGGGAATTGTATTGTTAGCTGACTATTCTGTGAATTTTGACAAATGAAGAATACATCCATATTAGTCAAAAATTCTGCCAGACAGAATTATGCCTGACTATGAAGCTCTTAAATCATTTTTTTTAAGTCTGATATGTCCAGAAAATAGGAAACATATGTTAGATCCCCTTGAGAAGACAGTAATCTCTGTGAGACTTGAATTCATTCTGTTTTCTAGACAACTAGACAACTACACAGAAGTCACATCAGAAGTGTCAGTTTAATTGGATTTTCAGATTTGAAAAAATCTGTTAATAGTTCCCTTAAGGTTGTGCCCTTTCTCCTACAGTTGTTGGCTGTTGCATTTAATAAGAATCACAAAATGTTGCTTGGTGAGTAGTGAACATAATATTTGAAAATGTATACTGGAGACAGACAAAATAGGATTTTGGATCACAGAAACATATTTTGGCCCACATAATGAACGTAATTTTGATGTGACAATTATTTCATCATGTGATATTACATGCATCTGTACATCGTGTGTATATTTGTGTGTCTGTGCATGTATATGTATACACACATAAAGAGAGACAGAAGTAATTACTGACTGGTCAAATATCACAAAACATCAGAATTCACTGAGCAATTAAACAAAACTCAATACTCTTACATACAATGTGGACTACAGCAGAATCCTAGTGCTCATTTATCTCTTTACCCCCTCCTTTAGTCCCCAGCTGGATTATTTTTCCTCACTCTGGGTCTGTACATTATATATGACATTGAGAGGAAAAAGAATGATTGTTTCTGTATTGTAAGGATGAGAGTCTGCACAAAAATAGGGAATATACCACAGAAAAGAGAAACAAAGACTAATCTAGATCAGACTTCCCCTAATTCTGTTGGGTGAAATAAGTGTTTTAATCTAGTTCTCTAAAGGAACATGTAATTTTGATCCTCAGAATAAGTGCTGATGGATTGAGACAGCAGAGTAGGGATCCTTTCTCCCATTTCCCACCTCAGAGATACATTTGAACAGAAAAAGAGTTTCTAGCCCAAAATCACCCCTAAGGTTCCATGATGGAGGGTGGACTTTAGCCTGAATCTCCCCAGTTAGAGGAAATGAGAGCTTCATCCAACACTTTTAACTATACACCTATACAACTATACAAAACTCTTTGAAAAGAGTTTTCTTCTTTATCTACCCCTTTCCCTGTCATCATCCTATGGTTGAAAATACAAGAGAACCGACATTTCTTTGGAGTTTATATATGTATACTTTCTCATTATTTCTTAGAAATAATGAAATCTGGTGTTTTTTACATGCCAGCATCACTTTATATATAATATTTATACACACACAGACACACACACACACACACCCATCCATCCTTCATTGGGATTACAAAGAAAATAATGACCTTATAAATGAAATGTAGGTTGGGAGCTTATCAATAAAACACATTCATCAAGCTAGTTCACTCAAGATCAGTCTAAGTGTTCAGCAAAGTCACATTCATTATGCAGTTTTCTTTGATAGACACAGGTTGAAGCTCACAGACATGTCTTGGATGATAACAGACATTTGTCATCCGTAGTCCTTCTCTTGCCAAGGAATCTAAACATGCAAATTAGACCTTTGGAAAAGGGAAAAACATTTGACTAGCAAATGTAAGACTGACCTTGACAGCTCTCTCAATGTGGTTTGTTGGACATGAATAGGAAGATACATTTCTTTTTTTCTGTCCAAGAATTCTACTGCAGCTGTCACCTCCTCAACAATCAACATTGGTGTCAAATGTGCCATGAGCGATAGGCAAAAGTAAGGCATTTCATGTATTGTGTTCGATGTGTATGATTTCATTCTCAGCATGATTTAAAGTCCAATTTGGTGTAATTGACAGAGTGGACCTTTTCATTAAAATCTGTGAAACAGCTGATATTAATGAATGTTGTACTATCTGAGCTTGAACTGACACCTTAACAGATTGTAATTGGCATTTACAGAGTTCTTTAGAAGCTATAAATTCTACTATGCTGTACTGCGGATTGTTGGCACTATGATATTACTCAGAAGTTATTAGAATTTTGAAATCACATTTAACAAATTATATTAGCATTTCTTTTTAGATGGCAGGATATTCTTGTACATCTTCATTACAATGATGGAAAATATTTAAATAGCTCTTCTATGAAAAAAGACTGCTCAAAATGAACCACATGGCTAATTCTTATTCCGGTGCAAGTTTTTGGACATTGTATTTATTTAGTAATTACGTTTAATCATGCATTTTACCATCTTATCAAAAACTAATTGAAATGGAAATCAATTTTATAACATTTATTTTTCTGCCTGATTTTCCCTCTTTGTTCTTTGACATGTTCCCATTTGAAATTATTTTGAACAATGATCAGTTTCAATAGTGTCTGACATGGACTTCTTCAAACTCTATGCCTTGGGTTTATAATTGACTTTGCTTGTGAGATAGAGTGTTTCATAATGTTTGGATATAATTTTACCTTCAGTAAATTTGAAAAATTTTCCTCTTATGCTATTAAATTATGCTTTGTAGAACGGCCATGCTTGGGAATCAGTGGTGGGTTGCTACCGGTTCGACCCGGTACGGCAAACCGGTAGCGGCGGTGGCAGGAGGCTCCGCCCACCCACCCAGACATCATCAAAAAATGTTCTGCACATGCGCAGAAGCGTTGCCCCCGCGCAAAGTGCCCGCGCATGCCCGTGTGCTCCCGTTCCTGAACTGGTAGCAAAGGTAAGTAGAACCCACTACTGTTGGGAATGATGGTTCATTTGATTCCCATTATAAAGTGAATTTATCTAATTTCTCATTTATATGTACTGAACTTCTGTTTACATCAAAAAGCAGAATTTTGCAATACTTTTCTATATTTAAAATAAAAATGCATATGAATTTTTAAAAAGAGAATAGTTTATAAAAATGTATTATGTGTTATAAAAATGTAAAAGGTGTTCACAATTTAATGTGAACAAAAGGAAACAAACTAGAAAAAACTGAACTATGAAAAGAGGCTTTTTAGACATATAGTAAACATTCTTCCAGGTTTTTCCAATGTCTAATGCACCAGTTTGATCAACGGTCCACCACTATTGAATAGGGAAGTAGGAAGAAAATTCTACTCATATTTGCTTGGATATTAGTCAAACTTCCTTGACTCGATTTTTACAGAAGAGAACATGATACAAACCAGTTGCTGATCCTATTGTCATGATCCAGCTAACTTAACCATCTTTAAGTATCATTCCATTATTTAATGAAATAAATGGGATATGAATTGTATAACACTAGAATGATTTGAACAATTTGCATCCATATTGAAAGAGTAAATATGAACAAAGCTCAACCATCCCAAAACAAGAAAATATACTGAATTTTGAACCAAGTTAATGTAGAACTGGGCAAAAAAGCATGTATTATTATATCATTCATACTTATGCAACTAGTTTTTTTAGTCTGGGTTTTTGTTAGGAATTGAGTCTTGTTGCTGATGAAATCACTGCCTTCTTCTGAAATTCAAATTTGTGTATATATCACAGGACTCAAAAATGGGTTTTGAGAAGCTTTTTTCTTACCCCTTCCATTTTTATACAGCATATGTCATGCTTGTCAGTGTACTTAGGGTATCTGCAGAAAGAAAGAAAGAAAGAAAGAAAGAAAGAAAGAAAGAAAGAAAGAAGATACACATATACAGATGAAGGAGAGAAATCAAAAAATAAAACAAGCAATAGTTGAAAAGGAACTACGGTAGCATGTAGGGTAGCATCTGATGCACACCTGTACAGAATTAAGACCTAATGAGTGAGTTTCCCAGATAAGTGAAAAAGGATTGTAGATGTAGATTCTCAACTGGATAATAAAGATTAGGAAAAACATCCCCATTTTATGGTTATCTTCCTATGGGGTGTTGAATCCAAACTAGTGGGAAATAAAGTTACGGTAATGCAATCCTTCCAGGGATAAAAGAGTAAAAGAAAATTACAGTTTCCCTCTTATTGCAGCTTTCTCCAAAACAATACAGATAGTCCTCATTTAGCAACCATAGTTGGGACTGGCAACTTGGTCATTAAGCAAAATAGTTGCTAATTAAAACCATGACAGTGTTTAATAACTTACTGCAGCTTTCCTTTGCTTTACAGACCTGCATACGTCACAAATGTGAAGATTGATCACAGTTATTTTTTCATCACCATTGTAACTGAAAAATCACTAAGCAAGGCTGTCGCTAAATAAGGATTGCTTATGTAAGAGACATTAGGGGACCTAAAGAGGAAATGCTTCTTTTTTTAGGTTAAATGAGGAAGCTGTCCTGAGATTGAGAAGCTAAGTCCTTCAAGGACTTCTAAGTTGAAATGTCTCCTGTTCCAAACTTTGGCACTGAATCACCAACCATGAGATTTTGTAACTTTTGCTATCAATAATAATTTGAGTTGTTTCCTCAAATGTTTTAATTTACAAAGATGTGACATATATATTGAAAGGATGGAAGAAAAACCACAAATATTTAAACAATGTTATGTTTTTAATGATCTGGAGGGAATTGAACATTGATCCCTGAAACCTGTAATGATATTAAAAGGAAAAAAGGACAAACTCTTCTATGGCTCAGAGTTCATCAGAAATTTGCTAATCTAATGCAGCATAATTTAATAGTTTAACTGTAAGAAAAATGAGGCAGAGTTCAATGACTTGTTTCATTCATCTGACAGACGAGAAATGCCATTAAGTGCTTCCTTGCAATATAAAACTATAAATGCCAAAACCTAATTTTCAGTTTATTCTGAAATTCCACCTGCCAGCGTGTGGGTGGCATTTTACTGAAGGAGCGGGAAGAACAATTTTTTGAGAGCTGAGAAAAGACAGTATATTATGTGTAGTAATTTTATTTTCAAACCTGGCAGATCCGTCATCCATATTTTCAAAATGGGCATCTCGAGATTGCTCATTTATCTAAGTTGCATTTATCCTTCCTAAAACTGTGTTCATATTTCATCACCATCTAGTTTTCAGAAAGATGGAGGAAAGACCACAACTGAGGGCAAATCCAAGGAAAAGAGTTTCTACACTGGAGCAGGAAAGAGAGTCTTCCAGGCCATCTGGATGAATCTGAGTTGGCTTAATATGTTAGCCAAATTCCTAAATATCCCCCTCTGTGTGCCTTGTTTCTGAAATTCTGGCCCAGAATCAAAGCTTTTCCCCCTTTTGTTACTGCCTCAGATTTAGCTTATGTAAAGATTAACCATGGATCTTTTTTAATGGGGACTTTTCAAGCACTGTTAGTAGGAAAAGCTCTGTGAATATCTTTTGTTGTGGTGATGCTTATTGTCAGGTCAGAACTTGGACTCATCACAACTTGGACTGTCAGCAATCTGGCTCCTCTTCTCACACCTCTTGTGTACTGTATATACTAAAACTTCCATTCCCATAACCTTTAACTGTCTGAAATGGTGCATCATAAGGCAACATTTTTTGAAGTAAGGTACCTGAAATGGGATAACATATAGAATGCATCCAAAATATGCAACCCATGACTCCCGAGGGACTGAAATTAAGGGAAGTTATGGCTTCTTCAGCTCTGTCAATCTGCTGCTACAATCACAAATGCTAATTTTGAACTTCCTGTGGGAGTTTCCCTCATTCCCAACCAATGTATTATCAGGGGAGAGATAAGAGTTAATTAAAACTAATAGCTTTTCTGCAGAGAATATTTCTACAGAACCACCACATTAAACACTAAGAAAATGTTGTGCACAATTGCTCAAATTACACACACACACACAAAAAAACCCCTCCAGTAATCCAGGATCCAAAAATTCTTATTTTAGAGAAAATAAATTGCACCCTTTCCTTGTTTAGCAACAGCAGTTGGTTCTTCAAATTGGAAGCAAAATGGTCACTACGTGAACACATAACCAAGAGGGATAGACACTGAGAAGACCATTGGTTGCTGCCATCTTATGTAGATCAATTTCTCCTCTATAGCAGAGGTGTTAAACTCCATTTCATTGAGGGCCACATCAGCATTATGGTTGCCCTCAAAGAGCCAGGTGGCCATGGCTGGGTGGGAGTAGCCAGCTCAACCTGGCCAGCTCAACGTCATTCACATCAAGGGGCACCTGTGGGGGGCCAGGCAAGGCTGGGAGAAGGGATCTGGACATCTCCAGTGGAGGAAGGCAAGACCAGGTGAGCGCCAAAGCCTTGGTCACCAGAGGAGCCTCACTGTCCCTCTCACGCCATGCAGAGAACCCCTGGATGGCAGCACGGGCTGCCCAGAGCCCTGGTCAGTGGAGGGCAAGCACCCAGTCTGGCCCTCGAGCTCCCGGGGCACCGGGATCTTGCAGCCTAGCCCAGCCCAGCCCAACTCCACTTCCCTGAGGGGGCGCCCAGCCATGTTTACCTCGTCGAGGCTGCTGCTGCCGCCAGTGCTGCCACGGGGTGAGGCTGGGAGAGGCAAGGCGAAGTGAGGCGAGAATCTGTGAGGATTCTGATCATTTCTGATGGCTTGAGACCAATTCATTAGTTCAGTCAGTGTAGCCAATTATATGTCCCCCTGAACAGCCTACATCTATAGCCCTCTTAATTTACAAAAATAGAAGTGATGGTCTGCATTATGAAATGGTTATTTCAGCTATGTATATACCTCATTTATTTCTTGCATGCTTGGGAGTGGCATTGATATGGGCGAACAGACTCCAAATAAAAGCACTATGTGACATTCCCATTACAAAATGATAGGCGGTATTTATTGCATTTATTAATGACTGCTAAAGTAAAGCGAGCTAGTTAGGAGTATAGCCTGAACTTGGCAAATGCTCCTGAACCTGCAAGGAACTCCTCGCCAGAAGTTATTCCTTGCAAACGGCAGAGGATTCAGAGTGTGCCAAACACTGCCTCAGCCTGCCCCTGGTTCAGCTTTGTGAACCTGGTGGTAGAGCAAAGGACAGCCAAAGCCGATGGCCTGAGTGCTCTTGCCACTCCACCCTGCGCCCAGGGGAGGTTCACACATGGCAGCTGCCCCATGCCTCATGCATGTCCCACTCAGTGCCATCGCCAGTCCTGCTTGGCTGCCAGCTGGGTACAGAACAACTTTCCCATGACTGGCCAGACAAGTGTGTGGCTCTGCAAGTGCCCAACTGTCCTCCGGCCCAGCCAATTGCAGAAACAAGAGGCGGCGGGGCATAAGAGGGGGAGGATGGCAGCTCTGAACTGGCTATGGAGCAATCTGAACACTGTCAGCCAATCTGCATCAGCAGTAAGAGAGGGCATGTCATTGAGTGACTTTTTGGTCAACAGGGATTGGCCAGCCATGGCAAGGTTTAACCAATCAGATGAAGCAGGAGAGCAAATGACTACACAGAAGTTGTATGCAGCCGGATGAGGCCATTGAGGCGAACAAGCTGCAGCTACTGCCGAGCATCACCAGCCAAGGCGTGCTTGCTGCCTCCTGTGCATGTATCCAGGGGAGCGCTCTGGGAGAGCGTGGCTCCGCGGGCCAGATCTAAGCACTTTGGGGACCAGATATGGCCAGCAGGCCTTGAGTTTGACATGTCTGCTCTATAGTATCCTGTGGCTGACCTGTTTCTCCCCCTTTTTTTGCTCCCTTACAGGGTGGAGATATTGCTTAAGCAAGCTATCCCTTTCTGACTGCTTTTCTCCACAGCACAGTACTTCCTGAAAAAGTGCTAACTGCAAGTTAACAAGTTCAGCTCTGCGACCTTCATTGGTTGATTAGAACCCTTCAGCAGGCTTGGGCTGCTATCTGAAACTGACCTGACCTCAATTAATTTCAACCGAAGGCTTTTGTTGTTAGGCAACATGGAATTTGGTAATAAATGCATGCATTGTAGGAAAATGACTTTTTTTAAATTATTAATGTCAGATTTGTGAATGGTTACTAAACCAGGTAGCTACTAAACTAGGAGTAACTTTACTTTTAAAGAAATCTTTTAATTAGAATAATTAACAATGATAAGGGGATTGTGGGACATGCAATTCAAAGTATCTGGAAGTCACCAGCTGGTCTAGCTCTTGTACAAATCTCTATTAATTTACATGCAAATACCTTAAATGCTATAAACAAGACCCCAATATAATCTTATCCCATTCTTATTCTATTTATCTGCTGATTTCAGATATTGTTCCTAGAATATATATTATATATTTGCTTTTGAGAATGATTTTGGCATAGATAAATGAACATGTTGAATTCTTTTGGTTAAAAAATATTTTAGAAAATCAGCTAACTAGGTTTAAGCACTAAATGGAATATTTTCTAAAGACCTTTTCAAGTAAAAATACCAGTCAGATTTTACATTGTTTACTGTAATGTGACTGCTAACCAGCTACATTATTAATTATACTGGGATTGTACAATACTAGTATGGACAGAGTTGAACCACACAGAATTTCAAATATTAATCAAGTATTCTCATTTGTATTCAAGTCAGAAATAAGGTGTGCTGACATTTGATAGCACAGGTAAGTCAAAGTCAATCACCAAGGTTATCATAGTTCTTCAGTGTGAAAAGAAGCAAAATAAAACAGTATGGGAACATACAAAAGAAAAATATATGCTGTTCATGCTTTTCAAATCTAGCCTACAACCCTGAACTCTCTAGTGATCTCCCATATAGGTCCTAATGAAGTCTAAGCCTATTTATCTTCGAAAGCTCAGCCAAGGCCAGCCATATCCTATCTCTTCCTGAAAGACCCACAAATATATTGGGCTTTATATTTTAATAATGAGTGGTACTGCAATTCTTACTGCAGCTGGATTCACTATGAGTAAAATATTGCATAATATTGCAGTATAAGCATCAAGTGTATCACTGGATATCCTTTTATTGAATAATATGCAAGCTCTCTTATATGAATATAGGAACTATTTCAGATAAAGCACTGGAAAAATGATATATATATATATATATATTTAGTTAATGATACGTGTATAATTTAGCTGTGATAATCTGACATTTCATACATTATTGTTAATGATTTTGTTTATAGCCAGCAGGCATGCGTGAGGATGTATGTGTTTTGACACCAAGTCAATCTCTTTTTTTTCCAAGGCTGAAGTAATTCTATTCCTAGCTGCATATTTCAATAACCTGTTTCAGATTATTGCTATGACTCAAACTAAAATTTAAAAATGCAATTGAGGTACTGTTTTCTTTGTAAAATAGAATGTGCTATTTTTTTTTTTAAAGGCAAAATGATGAAAGCCAAAGAACATACTTTAAAGAGCACAGGTAAAACTGATTTATCCCCTGCGTGCTAGACTTGAAGCAATTAAAGAGGCACACAGGAATTCAAGAACTTCTGATAAATTGTATTTATGTAGAGACGGTAAGAAGCTATTACAAAAGAATTTGAGCAACTGCTGTGTATCAAATGCAAGTTCTATTTATAACAATCAGTGTTCACATTTCTTGCATTTTTTTTTTAAAAAAAAATCTTAGCTGTGGTTGTCTTCTGAGTTAGAGATTCAGTTTCCAGCTGATCTTTGTTTTGGTAATGGCCTGATCTAGTATTATGTTGCTTAACTTTTGATTGGGTGAGAACTTTACTACTATTTGCATTTATTTTTCTATCCACTGATATAATTTGTACACATATCAGAATGTGTCAGCTACCTTCGTGTCAATTATGGCCTTTCACCCTGACATATCTTTCAAGTTATCTATATCTTGAGGGTGGGATGTCTTTTTTTTGGTGGGAGGGGAGCCTTTGAATTAGTGTTGACCCATGTTGACTATCTTGACTAGTTCTGATTGAAGTTTTCTTGGCAAGATTTCAGAAGTAATTTGCCATTGCTGCCTTCTTCCTGGGGCCGAGAGAGGTGGACTGACACAAGGTCACCCAGTTGGCTTTATGCCTAATGTGGAACCAGAACTCATGGAAACCTGGTTTCTAGCTTACTGCCTCAATCCCTCTTATACCAGGGGTGAAATCCAGCAGGTTCTGACTGGTTCTGGAGAACCGGGAGCGGAAATTTTGAGTAGTTCGGAGAACTGGCAAATGCCACCTCTGGCTGGCCCCAGAGTGGGATGGGAATGGAGATTTTGCAATATCCTTCCCCCAGGAGTGGGGAGGGAATGGGGATTTTGCAGTATCCTTCCCCCAGGAGTGCGGAGGGAATGGGGATTTTGCAGTATCCTTCCCCTGGAGTGGGGAGGGAATGGGGATTTTGCAGTATCCTTCCCCTGGAGTGGGATGGGAATGGGGATTTTGCAATATCCTTCCCCCAGGAGTGGGGAGGGAAATGGGGATTTTGCAGTAACCTTCCCCTGGAGTGGGGAGGGAATGGGGATTTTGCAGTAACCTTCCCCTGGAGTGGGGAGGGAATGGGGATTTTGCAGTATCCTTCCCCTGGAGTGGGGTGAGAATGGAGATTTTGCAGTATCCTTCCCCTGCCACGCCCACCAAGCCACACCATGCCCACCAAGCCACGCCCACAGAACCGGTAGTAAAAAAAATTGGATTTCACCAATGTCTTATACCTTGGTTACATCTCAGTTATCCTACTTGCAAATAGCTTATATGTGGTATGGAAACTTCAAAAATATATATGGCACTTTGAAACGATTAGAACTGCCTGGAACTCATGTTACAAGAGCTGCACCAAACGAAACTTTTATAGGCTAGATTAGTATTCTCATTCTCAATCACCTGGAGAGGATGGCGAGCATTCACTTGCTTAATGTCTGTGGAGAGTCTTAGTCATCCAGTTCATGACTGTCCCGAAGCTGCTTTTTTCAAAAGGCAACTGGACTGTCTTTGTTTTTCATTGAAGACATTTTGTTCCTTATACAAGAATATAAAACCTTCCATTCTCCACCATTCAGTCAGAACTAAAGAAGCTTCTTGGATGAGAAATGAAATATCTTCAAAGGAAAAACAAAGGAAGTCCAGTTGCCTTTTGAAAAAAACACCTTTGGAACAAGATTCACTTGCTTCCCAAGTCACCATAGGTTCTTGTCATACACAAAGCAGCATTTAGAGATAGTACCTTGGATGATCTACAAAAAGCTAAGTAATATTTGATGTAGGCTGGGAAGCTGAAACATTATCCTAGAAAAAGGCAATATAAAATATAAAATCATATCAGTGTTATTTTCAAAAATAATATGAACATTTCTGTCTGTCACCAGCAATCTGGCTAGTCTTGGGCAGGGTATGTACCCTGTTTTCCCCAAAATAAGACATCCCCTGATAATAAGCCCAATTGGGCTTTTGAATGCATGGCAATAAGGCCCAGCACTTATTTCAGGGTTCAAAAAAATATAAGACAGGGTAATAATAATATATAATAATCAGAACTGCAGAAAAAACAATTACTACCAACCTGCCTTCCATTGAGGACCTGTATACTGCACAAGTCAAAAAGAGGGATGTGAAAATATTCACCGACCCCTCGCATCCTGGACATAAATTGTTTCAACTCCTACCCTCAAAACGACGCTATAGAGCACTACACACCAAGACAACTAGACACAAGAACAGTTTTCCCCCGAATGCCATCACTCTGCTAAACCAATAATCCCCTCACCACTGTCAAACTATTCACTAAGGATACTGCACAAGTCAAAAAGAGGGATGTGAAAATATTCACCGACCCCTCGCATCCTGGACATAAATTGTTTCAACTCCTACCCTCAAAACGACGCTATAGAGCACTACACACCAGAACAACTAGACACAAGAACAGTTTTTTCGCGAATGCCATCACTCTGCTAAACAAATAATTCCCTCACCACTGTCAAACTATTCACTAAGGCTTCATAACTATTACTATTAATCTTCTCATCATTCCTATCACCCATCTCCTCCCACTTATGACTGTATGACTGTAATTTGTTGTTTGTATCCTTATGATTTATATTGCTT
>QLTV01002132.1:2204979-2215426 GCA_003457575.1 Thermophis baileyi
AGTGATAAGGAAAATATTAGATTGTGCAGAGATGAATAGATTAACGCTAGCAATTAGAGATAAGTAACAGATAGAATATTATGTGGTCTGGGAGAAGTTTTATAAGTGGATAGAACAAAAGAAAGGAATGTGGAACTGAAGAAAGTAATTGAGTAAGAAATGTAACATATCAAGATAAAATGTGTAATAAATTAAAGACTAAAAGGGAATGTAATGAGAAAAAAATTGTAAAAAGGTATAAGAAAAAGGTGTACAGTCAGACGACACACTGCTGATGGAAAAAGAATGTTTTTTATGTATATATAATGGAAAAAATAAAAAAAACTTTATAACAAAAAAAGACAATCATTAAGTGTTGTACATTATGATTCTTGACGAATGTATCTTGTCTTTTTATGTACACTAAGAGCATATGCACCAAAGACAAATTCCTTGTGTGTCCAATCACACTTGGCCAATAAAAAATTCTATTCTATTCTATTCTATTCTATTCTATTCTATTCTATTCTATTCTATTCTATTCTATTCTATTCTATTCTATTCTATTCTATTCTATTCTATTCTATTCTATTTTGGGGGAAACACGGGTATTAAGGCAGGGGTGTCAAACTCTATTTCATTGAGGGTTGTGTTTGACCTCGGAGGGCAGAGTGGACATGGTGAGGGTGTGCGTGGCCAACTCAATGTCACTCGTGTTGGGGGTGTCTGTGGTGGCCCGAGCGCTCTGCCAGCAAAAACAGCTCCCAAGCTCCATTTTCGGCTGTGACGGCCTCCTGCAACCCTCTGCCAGTGAAAACAGCTCTCGAGCTCCGTTTTCAGCTGCGACAGTCTCCTGCAACCCACAGAGTCCAGCGCTGTTTCCAGGGCGGCCCCATAGGCAAGATCTAAGCACCCCATGGGCTGGATCTGGCCCCCGGGCCTTGAGTTTGACACTCCTGTATTAAGGTCTTTATGTTGTCCGTAAAGTTCTCTCCCTTTTCAAATGAAAAAATCTTACAACTTTTTATACGATTCTTTTCTTTTTCTTTAAATATATGATATGTACATGGACCAAAAGCGTGCTTAGTGTTCTGGATCACCCTACCTATATGGTACTACGGATTTTATTTAATTATAATGTGATTGAAAAGCCAGTGTTTTAGCTAACTAATGCTGAACTTTGAAGCAGACAAGAAATCTGAACAGACCGTGAAATAATGAAACTGGAAGAAAGCAGTGAGGTCTTAAGTTAGCTATTCTGAAAGCAAGAAAAAGCTGGACTAGAAGCAATTGCAAGATAACATCTGTGTTAGTGAGCCTGGAATGTGAAAATGTAATAATGTGAGTGGGCCTAATTTTCATAATGAGATTGTAGGGATCATGGTGTGAAGAATATTCCATGCTGTGAATATGCTGGCTTAATATTTTCCACAGAAGATCTGACGGTAGGGATTCTTCATACACTACACATTACATTAAAAATAAAAATCACTTCCTCTAATGTTTATGGTGCTATGCAGTGTTTCAGACATTTATCAACAATATATAGAGTTTATTTATTAGCTTCCCTCTGTTTATTTAACTGTCCTGCTGGCTGAATCTGAAGGTCTCAATTGTAGAAGTTTCATTTCATAAATCAACTTATTTTGGGAGTCTTATTTTAAAAAGTCTTCATGCCAGTATGGTTTCAAGAACACTGATAGCAATATTTTTTTAAAAATCCCTTTAACAGTTAAATAAAGATCTGAATCACTGGTATAACTGATAGCTGTCTTTTCCTCTAAGGTTTCCTGGTGGGACTTTTTGAGAAGTCATCATGTTTGGGCACAGAATACAAATAAAATATCTCTGTTTGAGGTCTTTTGATGCTTCACTTTCTTGGCGTGTTTCATGCACAGCACTTTACTGAATGCTTTGTACTCTCTGTCTATGCACACATCAAATTTTCATGCCCCCCCCCAAATCAATTTAAAACCCTTATTTAGCATCACTTGAATAATGCATTCATTTTCTTTTATGAAAAAAAAAACTGCATAGGAGAAAAACATATATTTAAGTCATTGGCATTTGGACTGCTTGGTGCATTGACAAAGCACAACCCTGCATTTTTGCTGCTGACAAAAAGACAAAGGCAAGGAATGGTGAGTTGGGCATCTTTTATATACACTTCTTACATAAATCAAGGCCTTAAAACACATGCCATTTTGAGATTCAAGAGTGCATGAAGTTTGAACATGCTATTCTTAATTCAGCCTGGTGTAATTTGATCAGAGGAAAAGTGCCAAGTCCAATTTAAGTCCAAGTGCCCTTTCCCAAAGATCTAAACTATTTTTTGTTCAAACATTTCATTTTAATACATTCTGCATTTATGATAGAAAACTAGGCTTGGCATGTTTTAAATAAAACAGACTACTTAAAAGGTTTCATTCAGTTATCCTAACCTTGGTGTTTTATTCAGTATTAGTACAAACCTGTAATATTACATATGTCTAGTAGAAATGGGCACCATTTGAGTTATTACTATTTATTGTAATTATTGTAAATATTGGACATCTGTGGGGAAGTGGAAGAAATAAAGTATTTCCTTCTTTTGTTTTCCACTGCATAAGAACCTATTGGGGGGGGGGAGGCGTGATGGTTCAGCAGTTAAGGATGCTGAACTTGTCAGCTGCAAAGCTGATAGCATGAGTTCGACACCCGAGTGCCATACAGCGGGGTGAGCTCCCATGCTTACCCTTACTCCTGCCCACTTAGCAATTCAAAATCATGCAAATGTGAATAAATAAATAGGTACCACTTTCCCAGGATGGCAACAGTGTTCCATGTGCCTTTGGCATATATAGCCATGCTGGCCACATGATCACTGAAAATGTCTTCGGACAGCACTGTCCAAACACTGGCTCCGTCAATCAAGAAACCCTAGAGTCGATGTTATTGAAACTGAACTTAGAAAAGGAACATGTAAAACATTGTATGATTCAGTGGGCAAGGGATTTTGGATACAATGTGATGCATGAACAATGGGAAAATATGTGGACGAAGGGTTTAAAATTTACGTTAAATTATAATTTAAAAGAGAATTTTTATAAGATGATGTACCGTTGGTACTTAACACCAGATAAGATATCTAAGATGTATAAAGGCATGTCAAATGAATATTGGAAATGTAAAAATGAAGAAGGGGCATTTTATCATCTATGGTGTACATGTGATAAAGTAAAAAAAATTCAGCTAGCCACACCCTAGGGTGTGGCTAGCTGATGAGAGCTAAATAGCTTGAAATAGATCTATACTAGTCTCCCTTTATTTATGTAAAAATATAACATATAGAAACGGACTGTCGTTTGTAATTAACTGTCTGGATGGCCCCTGGAGGGGCCGAAAGGCAAAAAGGAAGCAGTATGCTTTTTCCCATATTTGGGTATACCAGGTGATTTAACAGAGAAAACACACGTGTGTGTGCGTGTGTGTGTGTGTGTGTGTGTGTGTATATATATATATATCATATTTTTACATAAATAAAGGGAGACTAGTATAGATCTATTTCAAGCTATTTAGCTCTCATCAGCTAGCCACACCCTTATGGGATTAGAACCTGGGCCACTTGCCTTGTTAGGCAAGTGTTTAAACCTCTGAGCCACAGGATTTTCTTCCTATCTGCTTGTTCCAGGGACAAGGATATATATATGTTGTTTTTTTTCTCTGTTAAATCACCTGGTATACCCAAATATGGGAGGGAGCATACTGCTTCCTTTATATATATATAGGGGTCCACAAGGTTACATGCTGTTGTCCCTACTTTTTAATATCTACATGAAAGCTCTGGGTGAGGTCATCCATCATTTGTAGATTAGGTATCACCAGTACATACCCAGTTGTACATCTGAACTTTGAGCTATCTATGTGATGTTGCCCACAAGCTGTCCAAATGTCTGGAAGCTATGATGGTTTAGATCAGGGGTGGGTTCTAACTTACCTCGCTGCCAGTTCGCTTCCTCCCGCGCCACGTGGCCACGCGTGCAGCACACATGTGCAGTGCAAAAAAAATAAAAGAATCCCCTCCCCCAAAAAAGCCAAAAACAAGATGGTGACGCATGCGCAGTGCCGAAAACTCGGCTTCTGCGCATGCGCAGAAGAGAAAAAACCAAAAAAATCCAAAAAATAAAATAAAATAAAAATTTTAAAAAAAGATGGCGGCGTCCACGGACCAGCACCGACCGAACCGGATCCGTGATGTCATTGTGACATCACCAGTGGGTCGCTACCGGTTCAAGCGAACCGGTCCGAACCGGGAGAAACCCACCTCTGGTTTAGATGGAGAAAAAAGGCTCAAGCACAATTATGATGAAACTGGGTGCTATAGTTATTTGGACTCCCTAGATCTAGGAAGTATCCATCTTTGGTCCTCTTTGACAATTTAAGGGTGTTGTGGATTCAAAGCTCCTGCTGGAAGAGTAAGTGCCAACTTTAGTCAAGAAGGACTTTGCACAGATAAATGGTTCCTTAAACTGTTTTGGCACAGAATACCTTTCCACTTTTAAAAATTATGGAGGACCCCAAAAGAGCTGTTGTTTGTAGAGGTTATATTTATCAGTATTTACTGTATTAAAATTAAAATTGATGCATTTGCTACTGCTATATCTTATAATTGTTTGATGGGATTTTCATATTATATTATTTTTCAACATCAGCCGGCAAATCGTTTTGATTTCACAGACCCCAGAGAGAGTTATGGGAGACCTCTAGGGGTTTTAAAACCACACTTTAGAAAACACTGCATTAGTTCCAGTTCATGAACTATTTTGATGGTAGAGTCTTTCAGGTTGTTCTCACCTATTAAGAAGTTTCTTGGTTCTTTTTTGTCATCATTCTTTCGGGCTAATTGTTGATTTTGTCTGTTTTTAATGCTCAATCAACCAAGCTTTGTACATTAGCAATGCCCAGAACAGTTTTTGAATTGGATGGCCTTACAAGTGTGTGTGTGTGTGTGTGTGTGTGTGTGTGTGTGTGTGTGTGTGAGAGAGAGAGAGAGAGAGAGAGAGAGAGAGAGAGAGAGAGAGAGAGAGAGAGAGAGAGAGAGAGAGAGAGAGAGAGAGAGAGAGAGAGAGAGATATATATATGGTGACAGCGACAAACAAAAACAAGAGAGAGAGAGAGAGAGAGAGAGAGAGATGTAGCTATTGTTGTGTTGCTTATTCTTCCTATTGCTTTATTCTTTTTCTCTTTTGCCATAATGTCAAACCACATCTCCACATGCAACCTACTTATACATATATTTCTAAAGGCTATTAAGTTAATTGTCATCAAATCAACTTTGATTCCTAATGAATTTGTAGTTCTATTGTAACCTAAGAGAAATATACGGATGACAAGAACAGGGAAATGATACTTTCATATAACTGTTCAATTCTGATAGCAAGTACATATTCCCTGATTCATTACAGTTTTAGATTGCAAAGAGACACAGTAGCATACATTTCCCTCAGATAACCAAATGAATAAGTAGCATTTATGGAGGGTAAAGGCAATGCTGAATGCATGGCCATATTTCCTATGCAGAATGTGTCCTTCAAGGAACTGAATCCTTTACAATTTTGTAGTGGTATTCCTGCAAAATCCTGAATGAAAAACTAACCTGATTCAGCTGTTGCCCTAGGTTTACTTTATGTGTCATGCAACATAGGTTGAGTAAGTCATGGTTAAGCTACACATGACTTGCAAATACCTGGGTGCCTGCTGTCATATCAGAAGTTACTTATTCTTACCTGCAATTTTTGCTGCCAGTTACATTAATCTCTTGCAGTCACTGATACACAAGTCACCACTTAAGCAATTATTACTCAGAGACAGATAAAATATGTTTACCTTTTTCAATAGTTCTAAAATGCCTAAGAGCAACCAAATTCAAAAACTCAAAATAGGGCATTTTGGTTTTTTTTTACAAAGGCACCTTGCAAACTGTCATTAGATAAAGCCATCTGTCTTACGTTTCTAACGATAATGCAATCAAAGTCTTCTGTTTTTCAAAGGAAGGATATAAACACAATTTTATGTTGCCTCAAGTGAGGTCTGAGCCATCAGTGGCTATTGTAATGCCCACATTTATTTAAGCTTTTTTTTCATCAGTCATAAGTGATAGAAACATAATACTGAAATATCAAAGTCTCTTTTCTTTACTTGGTAAATAGCTAATGTGCAGAGGTTGGTTGATTGAGTCTTAAATGAAATTGTATCCAGACTGTAAGATGCTATTGCCCGCTAAAGCAGCTTTCCTATGAGTTGGCCCACTGATTTAAATTCATTTGTTTCATATTAAAGAACTGTGTTAGCTGTCCTTTGGTTGCTACTATTTATTAGCAATGGAATTACAGTTAAATGCCAGCTCAGAAGCAAACTAGGTATGCCTATAGGCACAATTGGCAATTTAAGCATGCAACAGCATTTTGCAGTTATTAGTCACCCAATTATGCATTTAACTTTAGTTAATTCTTTTGCATATATGAGAAATGAAAATGGATTGAAAAGCATAGCTGTGTTTTACTCTATTATTTCAGTCAGATGAGACTGACCCAAAGCAACAAAGAACTGAATTGAAATTACTTTCCAGTTATAATCCTCTATAGAGTTAACCAAGAGTAAGCCTCATTAAGTATATAGGCCTACCTTTAAAGAAGCATACCTATATTGTACTATTCCCCTTTGCCCTTCCTTTCTCTTCCTTCTTGTTCCTCTATTACTCCATGCCTTTAAAAGTCATTCTCAGTGTTAAGAAATCAGCAATAGGAGATATTTTTCATGATTATGGCAAGGACCATGATGTTAAACCAATTCTTGCCCCATGATCAAATTGCTGTTACACGAAGTTAAACTGCTTTATCCTTTCCAAATTAAAATCTAGAGGTATTTTTCCTAAAACATAAATAAATAAAAAATTATTTTTTTTAAAAGAAAACATAATAAATAAATAAATACATAAAATTCACAATATTTGTAGTGCCCCAGTATTGGGTCAGCTGTCTGTCTGTCTGTCTGTCTGTCTGTCTAGCTATCTGTCATCTTATCTATCATTTATCTTTATTTTTACAATCTTAAATAAAAAATCATGACTTTTTTTGCAACACATGGAAACAATATGAAATGTTGCTTGTTTTATTATTCTTAAACACTTACCATATTTTTCGGAGTATAAGACGCACTTTTTTCCCTCCTAAAAGAGGCTGAAAATTTGGGTGCATCTTATACTCTGAATGTAACCCCGCCCACTCCCCGGCCCCTACCCTTCGGCCTCCGCGCGTTCTCTACCTGCCTGCAGAGATTGCCACTGACAATGGCTTCTGTTTTGGGGCTCCGCGCGTTGCGTTTTCAGCCTCCAAACGCAGTGCCCAAAATGGCTACCCGGAACAGCTGCTGCCTTCTCTTACCCCTTCCCTGCTTTGCCTGCTTTAGTCACTGGAGCTCCCTCCGAGGATCAGCTGTGCTTTTGAAGCTGTTTTTCAGCCCAAACACAAGCTTAGCGATCTTCCGTGCTTTGCCTGCTTTTCTAATTGCTGCTCCCTCCGACAATCAGCTGTGCTTTAGAAGCATAGCCCCAACCATCCCCAACCTCAAAACCAGCAAGCGAACGAATGTGCTGAAGCTTATCCCCCACCATCCCCAACCTCAAAACCAGCGAGCGAACTAATGTGCTGAAGCTGGCCAGGCTAAGGACTAGCCAGATGAATACCCGGTAGGCAGAATTCCCCTCCCCCTATTTTCCTCCCCAAAAACTAAGGTGTGTCTTATACTCCAAAAAATACGGTATGTGATAGAGAAAGAATATCTGCGGCATATTCCAAGATGGAGGCTGCAACTGCATAATCATGCCCTGTTCCTTTTTTCACAGGTGCTACTTTGATTTCAGGCAATTCATATACCCTCTGCCTTGACTTTTTTGAGCACCCTGCTGTCCCATAGATATCCCTGAGCCTGAACTTGGATCCTATATTTATAGAAGTGCTGAATTAAGTGTTCTCTCTTTTTTCCGAAAGCCCTATGGCAGACACGTTCATGATTCTTTCCATTCCAAAAATAGCTGGAACTTTGAATTTGGCTGATATAGACACAAGTTTCATTCAGTTTGGTTTCTTTAGGTCAGAATCTATCAACCATCACAATTCCTTTAGGAACAGCACAAAAAGGCATGGGAAGCTATAAAAAAAATCAAATCCAGGGAAAATGAAAACAAAATATTTTCCTTTAATTTGCCTTAGTGCAGGGGTGTCAAACTCACGTCATCACGGTGGCGTCACGTGACATATTGGGAATTTCTTCCCCTTCGCTAAACCGGGTGTGAGCGTGGCCAGCACGTGACGCATCTGGCCCATAGGCCAGGAGTTTGACAGCCCTGCCTTAGTGAATGATCTCACAAAGCAGCAGATCTTCTCAAATTTTAAGAATTTATTGTATGAATTAATATTTTAAAGATTTTTGCATTGGTAAATCAAAAAAAGCAATTGAGAAAAAGTGTATTTTCAGATAAGAAAAAATATTCCCTTCAGCAATAGAATATTCCCAATGGTTATGTTTCTTGTTCTCTGTTGAAGGAAAATAGCATCCATATTACATATTTTAAATCATTAAACATTTTTGAAACCATGCTATTATTAAGAATGTTCAACTGTATCTCAATAGAAACAAAAAATTCATTATTAAGTAGTCATGTTTCCAATATAAAGTTTGCAATGTAAATTTCATTATTAAACATTCAGTTTGATGGCAATTTTCCCAAAGGGACCAAACTGAGAGCTTCTGGTAACATTCCTCAAAATACCAAAATAAACAAGGGTTTCAGTCAAATCTTTATGTCAATTAATGGAAAATATATTAAAACAATACTTGTACAATACACCCCAAGTGAGACATTTAGAAAACATAATTGTTACATTGATGATGATAATAAGTCTTTGATACTATTTTATACTCAAAGTTTATTCTGGTTGGGACATGGTGATCTTGATGACTCTGATGATTATTATTTTATTATTGTAAGCAACTTAAGTATTTAATTTTTTTTGTTTTATTTCCTTATTTTTATTTTGACCAGCTCAGACTGACTTATGAGATTTAGGCAGAATATATACATTGGAAAGAGAAAGATGTCTACATAATCACCATCAATATTTATCACCCAAATGCCTGCTCACATAAAATATCCTAGATCTTGAAGAAGACATAAAGAGGGTAACGGGGCATCCTTGAGGGCAAACGGGGTTGGAAGCAAACAACAGAGGAGACTGTGGGTCCATGGTTGTTGTTGTTGCTTTGTAAAGAATGCCAGGCAATATAGAATCTATGAATTAAAGAACTTTGAATTGACTGCAGAGATCTATTCGTAGGTAAAATAGTTACCTAGAAGCTCTCACCCACTAATAATCAAAGCACCATATTCTGTATCAATACTGGTTTCTGAAGCATAAGAAAGGTAGCCCCATGGGAAATACATTGTAATTATCTAGAGAAGTAGTAAAAAAGACATCAACATCCTGGTCCAGTTAGGGCCATAATTGATAACCAGCTAGATCAAGCTGGATGAAGGTCCCTTGGCCATGACTTCTGTCTACAGTTACAAGAGGATCCCTAGTTTCTTTATAGGGATAGGAACAACATCTAGAGACAGCATAGGAGCCATTGACGAATCAGAATGATGTAGATAAATGGCAACTACATCTTTCTGGGCTTAAGTCTAAGCTTGTTTCTACCCATCTGGACCTTCACAACTTCCATACATCAGGTTAGGACTTCCATTTCCAACTTGGCTCGGGGTGCAAAGTTGAATATTATCAAAATACTTTACTCCGAATTAGTGATGACCTCTCCCAGTGGCTTCATACAAATTTAAGAAATTAATGGCTAGCCCTACAGAATTTGATTTATAATTACTTATATAATTTATGGGCTGCCCAATTGCCATATAACTTTGGGCAGCTTATAACTAGGAACCCATATACACACATATATACAGGCATACACAAGAGAGAGAAAGAGAAAGAGATTGGATGACCCAGGTAATCAATGCAATGCAAGCAAATCACAAAATGCAAAAGGCTTCCAGAATCACTCTGTTTGCAATACCTGAGAACTGGAAGAACAGCCAGATCTTCAGTAGTTTCTTGAACAACATACTTAGGGGCTGAAAATGGGCTCATATCTGTGATTAATCATGCTCACTCCTTACTTTTGATGTTGTTGATGTGTTGCTTCACCTGCTTCGTTTCTTGGAACTCTTCAGTAAACTGGGAAGCACTCAGGAGCTGATGCAATTGAATTGTTTCTGCTGCTCTATGACTGTAAAAAAAGGTTTGGTTTGGTTTGGTTTGGTTTGGTTTGGTTTGGTTTGGTTTGGTTTGGTTTGGTTTGGTTTGGTTTGGCTTGGCTTGGCGTGGCTTGGTTTGGTTTGGTTTGGTTTCTTTGGGTTGGTTGGTTGGGCTGC